>CAUYON010016433.1:0-47602 GCA_963573935.1 Arctocebus calabarensis | reverse complement strand
CAGAATTTATTTCTGTCAAGGCTATTTTCCCTGATCAGACTGGGGCTGCAAATGGGTTTTACTCAGTCTGTGAGTTCTAGCCCTTTGTCTCAGCTTTCATCCCCTGAGGGCCAGGTTAAGCAAAGCAGCCCCTCTGTGAGTATTCTAATCCCTGCGCTGTGTCCCGGACAGTACCACCTCAGGCAAAACTTCACGTGCCTTGGTTGCCAGTCCACTCTGCTCGCACCGGAGTAGCCGCCCAGTTCTGCTGGCTGCCCAGAAGACTGGGAGTGTCTCCTCAAAACATCCCCAGGGGTGCAGCTCTCCAGCTATTGTTCCCAGAGCTGGTCACGTCTCATGCCTCAGGAGACCTTCCTACCAGCTAGGTCTCCCTTCGGCACACTCCCCTCTCATCACTCCTGAGTCAGAAAACCAGCACATCTCAGCAACAGTCTGCGCCCATCCACACCCCTCAAGAAAATCTCCAAGAACCTGGACTTTGTGGGGAACAGGCCTCCAGACCTTGGGGTGAGAGTGGAGGGGAACACCAGAAACACCAACTTGTAGGTAGAGAGTATATATTTTCAGTTATATGCCTGGCTGGAGAGCGTTGTGGCATCCTAGTAGGGGAAGGAGGTCTGGTTTTTAGAGGGTCTCTCCTGTGGGGTAGAGTGGGAAGGCATCCGAACTCTGCTCACTTGTTTGTATGGAGGTATGGAGTATACTGCGAACCTCTCTCATGGGGGAGGGGACTCCCGTCCGCTTGGTGATGTGCTCTGTACCTTTTTGTTTTGTGTCCTCGGGTCTCAGGTCGCCCCAATGGGGTTGATGTGGGCTCTTTGACCTTTTCTTTTGGCTCAGATCCAAACCATCGGCTTTCTTGCTGAGTTTCTGTCCTTTAACTCTCCTTCTGGACAGGAACCTCTGCAGAAAACTGGCTACAGATCTCCTTCTTGGCTCGACTTTACCTCTTTTATGTTTACATAGATGGAGCTGGACAATATTCTTCTTAGCAAAGTATCTCAGGAATGGAAGAAAAATATATCCAATGTACTCAGTACTACAGTGAAACCAATTTATAATTACTCACACTTGCATATCAAAAATGAAACACAACTATAGCCTAGGATGAAGGATGGAAGGAGAGGGAGAAGAGAAGGGAAGGGGGTGGGTCAATAAAGGGATTGTTAGTAGGGGGACTACACCTATGGAGCATATTGTAAGTACAAGTTGGAGCTATCATGTGTAGAACACAAATGCCGTAATGCTGAAATTGGGTAAATGAGGTGAAGGCTATTTTGATTAGTAGGATGTAAGCACTCTGATTTGTACAAATAATTAACACTTTGAATCCCATAATTGAATAAATGTATTCATGATCTGTGTACTTAATAATGACTTAATAAGAAAAAATAAATATATAAAATTTTACCCTTCAAAAATTATATGAAATAAATTGTCATAATCAAGTCTGGTATAATATCCTTCTGACTTCCACATTATAATAACAATTGTATTTCTGACTTTCAGTCTTTTTTTATCTTTACATAATTTTTTATTCATTTTTAACATAGTACAAGAAAAAATCTTGAAATTACACAATATTGGAGTGAAGGAAAAGATTACTATCAAAAATGGCAATAACTTAAAAAAAAAGAAATAGTAGAAAATTCTTTCCCACAAATGTACAGTCACTGAAGTGGGAAAGGAAAACTATAGATAAAATAAACTAGGTGTAAAATGTATAAAGGAAACTGAAATCCTGATACCACCATCCTACTTAGTGACTCATTCTAAAAGTTAGAAAACTTGTATTTGTTTACCATGATGAGTATGTAGCTAGCACTTAAGAATTTTTAAATCCAGAATTCACTCACTTGAATTCTGAATAGCTCAAGTTTTTCTTACTGTAGCACAAAAACATCAAAATTATTCTTGAAAATCCATTCAATTGAATGTCAAAGTACATAGCCAATCATATACTCTTAGTGGAGAGCAATTTCTTATCTCAGACCAGTCATTGTGAATTGGCTTCTGGGTATTTTAACATACATTTTACCGAAATGAAAAAAACTTTAATCATACATCATGAGAAGTTCGCACTATAAAAGACGCAGGGTAAACATAATAATTGCTTGAAGAAACGGCAAATTTTTGTCTTTCATTCAATCTTTACTACTTGATCTAGACTCATTTAGTAGAATATCAAGAATAGCTTGTAATAAAATTTATACCCTTCTCTGTGTATCTTCACCTCCATCTTTCTCTGAAAACCATAGAGTTAAATTTAATTTAATTGCGTATATAATAAGAAATTACAACAAAACAATTGTTATTTAATATTTTCTTGATGGTCTAGAAAAAGTTCATTGTTATAAATAATAAAAACATATTTTGTAGTTTGGAGTTTATTTGTACATGCTCTCTTTGGTGACCTCATATAAACTTTCTTTCCCTTGCCATTTGATTTTAACTCTGTCCTTCCAGGTTCATGAAAAAAGAACAGGGAAAGTCATTCTTGACAACTGTTTGTACAGGTCCAATATGTCAAGAAATCTGAAGGTTCCAATCTTCAAAATGGATTTAGAATCCAACTACTTCTTACCTCTTCTTCTATTACCAATCTGGTCCATAAATGTGTACAATGACTTTGATGTTTTGCCTTCAGCTATCAAGTTATCAGTTGACATTTAATGCTGTTAGTAATATGCAACTTCTTTACCTTTTTAATTTCATGTCACTTATTCAAACTGAATGCAAAATGAAACTAAAGGGACTATGAAGGGAAATATATGAGGTACTTTGGGTGTGAGATTTATATATAAAGTATTTCAGTAAGTGTTTTATTTTGTACATTTCATTTTTGTTCTCAGTAGATTTTTCCCTTTCTAATTTGTTTTTCCTTACTGTTCCAAGTTATTGGCATTCTTAGATAAGTGACATCTCCTGAAATTTGTCTTATTGATCATATGAAACTGATCCTTAAATTTAGGTCTTTTCTCAAATTATTTAAGCTTCATCAACCTCAGTAGAGTTTTCACTGAAACTCCTTGGTTTTTATAGCTTTGTTAACCCTGCCTTAAAATACTATTCTACATCCCAAGGATGGTTTATATTGTTAACATTTCCTTTTGTTGATTGAGTTTGCTTTTTCAGGTGATTTCAGGTATTTAGCAGAAATTTAAGTTTATATTAAATAGCACATTGTCTTTGTAGAAAAAGCAATCTGGAACTCTAAAACCACTTTTGCAAATGAATAAGGATATGCTGGGCTGGCTAAGGTCACATTTCCAATTTTATTTTTAAGAAAGAATCTAATGTGTCTCCACATAGATTAATTTGCTAGCCAAAGCAATGCTTTGCCTAAGAACCTGTCAACTAGAAGGAATTTTTAAGGATATCAGAACTGGCATTTTATCAGATTAAAATGAGCTCACTCAACCACTTAATTCTTTTGGGGAGGTTAATTTGAGCATTTTAATCATGTAAATTGACATACGACATTCAATTATAATTGATAACATTTATGTCAATGTTTTGTAAAATAAATTTAAACTAAAAATGTCCTCAATCTAAAATTTTAGTTTAAAATGCACATCCAAAAGAATATTTCATATGTTCAATGTTTTTAACATGAGTAATTCTAGTTTTGACTCTTCTTTTTATAAGTATGCAGTTAATCACTCTCACATTTCCTTATCTGATAATGAAATGAGTGAATTGGATTTGCAAGAACATTTTTGCCCTAAAATTGTGATTTAATTTTTTCAAACAATCTCTGAGCACTGAGTTTTTATTTCAATTAGGATTGTGTTTCTTATCAGCGACCAGGCATTTTACCATGCCTTGAATTGAGATTATCAAGTAGAAAACTGTTTAAAAAATAGTAGGAATAAATATTTCTGTATGGATTTTAACATAATACCTGTATCTAGAGATCACATGAAAACCAATTTAGGTTTTTCCAGAACACAATTTTAAGAACTGAGAATTAATTAAAGAGCTAAACTATAAAATTCTTGTGTGGCAATATACTTTTAAAAGTTTAACCATAAAAATCCTATGATACAAGATAGAAACTTACAGAGAACCAGTGCTATCAGCTTCTGAACTGCACATAATCAAATCAGATGCTGTGTTGAGGATCAACACAATTGTTCATTTTGCATTTGTGTCCTGCAGGAGAAAAAGCAAATGCCAGACCAGTGAAGAGATCACAGTTATTAAATACCAGTTCCATCACAAATACATTCTTTCCTTTGAATGGGCACAAAGACAATAGATATAAACATTTTTGTACACAATAAAACAGGTTTGTCACTGAGTAGAAGACTAGCAATAACAAAGAACCCCATGATAATAATAGTAATGTTAAGATTGCAATTACTGATCTTCAGAGATAATAAATTTAATAGTGTTGGTGAGAAAATAGAAAAATTTTATCTTTTACTTTACTGATATAGTTCATCAGTAAATGATTGTTCTAGATGCAGAAAGGGACCAAAATTAGACTACCAAAATATTTCCTGAGTGTCTAAGTGATTCTATCTTCTCTTTCTAACTTGTTCTTCAGACTGTGTGCACTGACACATGTGGTGGTTATTGGAATGATTCAAATCACTTTTCAAGTTGAAAGTACATTATGATTTCTGTTAAATAGGAACATGGATAGTTGGGAATACTTTGGATTAATGTCTAATTTACTATGTTTGCCTTTCTTCTTATAACTGGACAACTACTTGGAGTCTTATAATTTTTGAATCATCATCCACGAGTCTTGGGTCTTTAGAATGAGCTTCCTGAGTCCTTGTTATTAGTTAGCAAATTTAAAGAACAAGGTACATCGGCCAAATCTTCATATGCAAACCAAGTGAGATAGTGAGATGTGGAAATTAAATGATCTAATGTTACAAAGGAACAAAATGAAATTATTTCTCTCAGTATCCTTTGTTTGTCTATTCTTAACCACCATCCTAGAGAAGTGTAAATTAAAAGTTGAAATGATTTATTTCAGAAACTAAATAAATAGAGCATACTGCTGCTTTTTCATTTCATTGTGTACCTTCACTTCTGGTATTTTTTTCCTCCCTCTGAAAGTGCTATTTCAACAAGACCATGTAAATGTCTATAATTGTGAGAGAAAATGTTAATATAACATTTACACAGTTCAACAGCTTCAAAGCTGTTTCATTGACTATGCTTAAAAGGAAACTTACACACAGAGGTCCCAAGTCCACATAAATGCTAGTTTAGTGGGACATTTGGTGACGGTCTTAAAAACAGAAACAAAAAGGAAGGGAAGTCAAACAGCTCCATCTTCTAGCCTAATTCAAGCCATTTAGAGCTCTGTGCTTAAGCCAAGGATTACTAGTGATACTATCTACATCAGCTTTGCTGTTCAGGAAGAAACATCTCTCTTATTAAAGAAAAAAGAGAGAGAGAAAAGAAAAAAAAAAGAAAATAGTTTAAAGCCAAGTAATTCAGGCTTGCATAAATCTTTAATGGGGTCTGTCTTCATATGATTGGCTATGCGTTCTTTTCTCTGCCCAGGGGAAACACTATGTCTTAGAGGAGAATAATAGTAACTCCATCTTGAGTGTTATATGATATCTTCAAGTAATCCCATGGATTTTGGCTTTGTCTGCAGTAAACAAAAGGCCACCCATACATAATGTGTCTGGGCTATTCCAGACTCTTCACCTTAGCAGGTGACACCCACGAGATGAACGTGAGCAACTAAGCCTATTTGTAGCTGGAGGCAGTTTTCTCCCAAGATAACTTAGAAAACATGAAAACAAAAAGCATATTTCTCTTCTTACATGAACAAAGCATGGTCAGCACCCAGAAGCCGTGTCACAATAAAAAAAAAGTGTCAATTTTCTGGATTTTTCTCAGGAGTAAGAATGAAACACCAAATAATATACCCTTCTTTGTGTGCTGATGAAGAAAATACCACACTGTAGATTGATTTGTAGAAAGTATATGGATGATTCCATATGATTGACCTTCTGTGTCAAGCCACAAAAACAGAAACAAAAGAATAAAATAACCTATTGTTTACCTGTTAATATTTCACAAAAAATGAATCAAATTATGTCAAAACTCTATTTTATCATGATTCTGGCCCTCTCCTCAGAGAGGCATTGCTTACTGAGCTAGATTCTGAATGTTACACTTCTAACTGATTGATTTATTCAGTCCAAAAATGTACATGTATTATGTAAGGAACTTTCTCAAACTCTGAACATGGGCATGTTTTAGCTTTCACGTGCACTACACAGGTTAACTTTGTAAAATTTTAAGTCTGAAAGAGGGTCAGACCCCAACTTGCTATATTTCTGTATGGTCTCCGATATGGCAATTATGAACAATGATATGCTTACTAATTAAATTTCAACATAAATAGCAAGTCTTTATATCATTACACACTTAAATATAGAAGTAATAAATAGAAGGAAATTTCTAAGTTGATGGGCTAAAATGAACTATTTTAAAAGCTAGGTCTTATGAAAAAGAGCACTTAATCCTAGGTGACAGAGACTGTCTCAAACATAAAAAGAAAAATAAAAAAATGGAGACATTACAACTGATATCCCAGAAATACAAAATATCATCTGCAAATACTATGAAAACCTTTAAGGATGCAAATTAGAAAATCTAGAGAAAATGAATACATTTCTGGAAAAATACAAACTCCTAAGTCTAACTCCGAAAGATTTAAAGATCCTGAATACACCTATAATAAACAGCAAGATTCAAGCAGTAATAAACAGTTGTAAAAATTCTGCCACTACAAAAATCCCTGGATTGAATGGATTCACAGACAAATTCTACTAGACCTACAGATAACTGCTACCTATCATATCCTATTCAGTATAAGCCTCTATACAAAGCCAGGGAAGGACACAATAAGAAAAGAAAATTACAGACCAATATGCCTTGCAAACCCAGATGCAAAGATCCTCCACAAAGTACTAAAAAGTGAATTCAATAGTACATTGAAAAAATTCACCAGGGTCAAGTGGGTTTCATCCCAGGAAAGTAAGGATGGTTTAACATACATAAATCAATAAACATGATTCACCACATAAACAGAAGCAAAAACAATGACCATATACAAAGTGCACCAAGAAATGTATATACATTTTAAGAAAGGACAAAACTGTTATAATTGTAGTACTCAACACACACCAATTACAAAAGATGAATACAAATTAAATTGAGCACCACCTGTAATTGAAGCAGTCAAACATGACTTGAGTGTTACAAATTTAATATAGTTTTTTTCTATTCTTAAAATGTGTATACTTTTTTTGGCATCTCAATACATGCAGAAAAAGCACTGAATAAAATTTAGCACCCTTTCGTGATTAAAAACCCTCAACAAACTAGGCATAGAAGAAACATACCTCAAAATAATAAAAACTGTGTATGACAAACCCACAGCCAATATCAGACTGAATAGGAAATGTTGAATGCATTCTCTTTAATAACTAGAACAAGAGAAAGGGCCCACTGTCATCACTTCCCTTCAACAAATTGCTAGAAGTCCTAGCCAGAGCAATCAGGCAAGAAAAAGAAATAAAGTGTACCTAAATCAGGAAAGAGGTAGTCAAATTTACTGAGGACATGATTTTATATCTAGAAAACCCTAAAGACTTCACCAAAAGAATTGATAGTTCAATGTTTCACTGTGAGCCATAATCTTCTGGACACTGCTACGACTCCATCGTCCATACCATTATACAGGTCATCTCTGAAGGGTTTTTGTGTTTTTGTTGTTTGTTTGTTTGTTGCCTATGTCACTTTCTGGGACTCAGTTTCATACAGTTTACAAAATGTAATCTTTCTTTTGTGTGTCTTAAGTTTATGGTACTCAGCTTATGAAATGTGCTCCCTCATCCAAGAGTACTTTATGTGTTTGTGTGCGTGTGTGTGTGTATAAACACATAAACTATATATACACTAAGAATTATTATATTTTTATGGTTTTAATCAGACAACAATATGATATTTAAACTAAAATACTCACTTTCCCTACATACAAGTTGTATAAAATATATGAACTTGAATTAATGTAATATGAAACAAATTACATTTGATCAAGAAATTTTTGTGTTTTCCCTTTGGAGAGTACATCTGGATGACACAAAACAGAAAGTAGAGATGTGATCTCATTTTATAAAGATGATAATGCTTATATAGTTTTATTGTTGTTACTTCTATAAATAATCTATAAATACTAAAAAATACATTCAGTACTATTATCTTTGATATTAGTGCAAAATTTGGGGTATAATTCACAGCATCTCATTATTACTTCCCTACATCATTCCCTACATCATTCTTTCATTGAGATGTATTAAAAGAATTATGTCTCCTACTTGTTAAGAAAACTATAGACACTTTGATTAAAATAAATATTATAATGGATTGAGCACTAACTTTGATAAATGTTATCAAGAGTAACATTAGCTGCTAATGTCAGGGGCAGAGCACATCTAAGTAATTTTTTTATCTCACATCACAGATTATTAGAAATAAGTCTACTTAGTGGGTGGATTTCATATTTGTGGTCATTCATGGGTCTAACAACTATGGCCCCAGTAATTCTCTAGGCTAGGACCTATTAGTGCTCTGCACCTACAGAGAAAAGAGGCTCAGAGCATGAGAAAGGACACCATTCTTCTTAAAAGACCACATCATTTATACTCTTTCCCTGATGCAAGATCTAGTGCCAGGATCTCACTGGGTGTGAATCTTTAAATTATAGTCTCTGGCTAGATAGGTGCCCCCACCCTCAGGACAATTTCACACTGTGGAAATTTGTCTCAGTCTCTGACCCATAAGATGCAGCACTGGGGACTCTATATTCATTGCATATTTTATACTCTTAGCAACAATTTGAACTTGGTATTATTATTAAGTATTATTATGATAGTTGAACTGAGGTTCAGAAATGTAATTATTTGCTTATGTCATAATTGAAGCCAAGTCAGTCTAACTTAAAAATATCAAGCTCTTAGTAGTTATGGTATGCATTATGAAATTATAATGAATATAATTATTCCAGTAATAATAACAATAATAACTAACAATAATTGAATTTAAACTTATTCTATAATTGGTACTATTCTAAGTGCATTCCATGTATTAGCTAATGTTATCTTCATCAAAAACTATGATGTTGATGCATTTCATAGCTGAAGAAACTAAAACTAATTTGAAAATTCCAAATTCATGATTATAGACCCATAGTTTGAAACCTTGGCTTTTAATCATTATACTAAACTACCTCTCTTTGCAGTAACCAATGCCGTATGTAAAGAAATGATTTTGCCTGCACTAGAGTATCCTTCAGCACATTTAGCAATGGTCTAGAATACATTATCCAATCTGGCAGCTACCAACTGACTTCCTGGGTCCACTGTCTCTTCCTGCCATTGCCAATTTCTATTAAGTAGCATAGCAAGTGCTATTGAACAGAACACATAATAACCTGTTGTGATGTTGCAAAAACTAGTGGAACACCTGTAGTAAGTATAGCGGAAGTTCAAGTACACCTTTCTGCTTCCCTCTGGTACTGCAGTGTGTCCCAGTGCTGCTCACATCCATTAGCATCATCATGGACACATCATTCTGAAAAGTCAGAGACCTTTATCTGTTGAATCATAGCTTGAAAGCTAAAGGTAAGTAGTTCCAAACATCCACTAAATATATGTTCCTCATAATTATTTTTTAGGTAAATATTTCCAATAACAGAGAACTTTCTACCTCATGAAATAATCTATAACAGAACCATAGAAATTATAACAGTCTAAATGTAGTCTACACATTTTCCCACTATATTGTTCTAACTCATTAAGATCTTCATGTTCAATTCCCATATTTTATGCATGAAAGTGGACCAGTTCCAATTTCTCAATAACTTATGTTTGTATGTTTAAAGATAGCTATCTTGTTTTTCTTTATTCTTCTCCAAAATAAACAATTTAATGCCTTTGAGTTATTTCTGATGTAAAAATCAGGCCTTGATGGTTTTGAAAGTTTCTTGTTTTTCAAAACACCTCACAAATACTGTACCCTTAATCCCAGACTCCATCTGTGGTCTGACCAGTACAAGACAGAGGAAATCATTTCAATTTATTATCCAGCACTCTGTTTTTGTTAATTCCATTTAAGATTAAATTAGGGGTTGTTATTGGCAATCATATTACACTATTGACTTACATTGAACTATTCGACTTACCATTATGTTATTTCTGAGGCCTTTCTCAAATGATCAGCTGCTGAATGCAAGAAATAGTAAGGTCAATCTCTTTCATTTAATCAATTTCTATGAAAACTGAATGTGTCTAGGAAGAAGAAATGTGAGCACACTTGGTTTAAATTTCATCTCTACTATTTTTGTCTCAGAAATTTGCTTGTTGTGTGTTTTGTCACAAGTATTAGCCCTTTCAAACTTGTGTCTTCTGAAAATTGGATTTGCACTTCTGTGTGCTCATCAAAATGCTGATGAAAATAGAAACATTGAATAGGACCAAAGGGGAAAAAACACGCTTTGTTCTTAAAAATCATCCCAAATCGACATAAATAAGCAGTGTTGAACTGAGTCTTAATCATTGGCAAATCCATTATAATCACTACTGTCTATACTTGCTTATATTTTTGTGACTTCTTTTGTGGTACCATTAATGTTTGTACTCAACTTCCTGTTGAAGTTCAGATATAGTACGTCTTTGCCATTCTGTGATCCACCTGTGCTCTCCTTCAAGTAAAGACATGAAAATAGTTTGGCATTCACTGTCTAAGTGAACAAAAGTTGGCTTCCAGAGATTATTACTTCCTTCTTCAAGAGCATATAAACTAGCTGTTTCATAGAATTTTTGCTGATTACTAATGTTAAGTTATTCCTCTTTTGTGAAACTAGAGCAAAAAAATCAATCTTTCTAAATTAGCTATGATTTTTTTTAGTGATTGTAACCTATTATAATAATGAACAGCGTAGTTGAAAATAATTAGATGCTAACATTTTAATAAAATAAATGAATGATTTTAACATTTTTTAGTATTTAATATTATTGATAGTTTAGAACTAGAAGCTTTCAAATTGTATAAAATTTGATCTATTAATATCTATGTTATAGATGGTCATAGATGGCAAACTGTTTTATAATAGAAGAAAAATAAAAAAACGAGGCTATAGAATCATGGCAAACACAGTGGCCTGCTAATTGACTTTAATGGAATTATGCTAAAACTTTTTGGGAATGGAATCCGATACTCAGCTAGGGTTTGGGATGGGAAAATGAACATTCTTCTGGGAGAAAACCTTAGTTTTCAACTGTGACTTATTGTTCTCTTGGTAGTATGATAACAGTGCAATGAATTTCTGTGAGAATTTTATTCAAATGCCAACAAATTCTTAAACTATTGTTAATTTTTATTTTAAATTACTCACATTTTTGCTTATATAGTTTCTTTTTTAGATAATTTTTATGAGGTACATATTTTTGATCACTATCATTTTGTGTCTAATAACATGAGTGTGTCATTTTTTGAAGGAAAAAATCATCTTCATGAAATTTATGGCCAAAGAGCTGATAAATAAATTATACGTTCTTTTTATTTTTTCTTATAGTATTTATATATTGAGATTAAAATTTGGGCATTTTAGCATCATATTATAGGTATTTCACCATCTTGAAATGTTCTATTTTAAGATTAATTGCCCAAAGTAACAGTAAAAGCCATCTAGGTCAATAGTTACTAAGCTAGAATATGAGCAAAACAGCTCAATTTTAAACATGATACAAAAATGACACTACCAGTGAATTGACAGCATTTTTAGGATATATTAAATTTTTTAAATTAAAATGCTTTGAATAGTTCAATGATAATTTGAATAATAATATTGCCTGTTAGCATTTGATTCCATTACAGATTGCAAACTCTTGACTCTTATTTAAGCTGACCTTAAAGATAAAAATCTGTTAATTTGAACTCTTCAATAATTCCTGACTCTTTGCCTCCATTTCTTGCATATTGTTCTGAAAACTTCTTCAGGTTGTCTGTTTGTAAGTATCATTTATCACACTCCCTTCTGGAGCTGTGATAATCTTTGTAAAAGGGAGACACAATTATCCAAGTTTCTCCTCCAACCAATTTGACATCTTACCATTCTTTTCATAAAAAAAATGAAGAAACGATGGAAAAAACCTTAAAAGGGAGAATTATGATCTTGACTCCATCTATTTTGTGCTACTAGAGTAAAATACCTGAGATTGGCTACTTTATAGACAACATAAATTTACCTCTCATGGTTCTGGAAGCTGGAAAGTCCAAATTCAAGGCTCCACAAGTTTACTGTGTGGTAAGGACCCCACTTTCACTTCCATATTGCACTGAAAGAACATTTTGAAAGATAGAATATGCTCAACTCATTTGTAGCTCATGCATCTAACTCTGTTTCTTCATGTTTTCAAACAAAAAGCAAATTGGAAAAAGAATAACGATATTCTAATTGTTTTAACTATGTAAATCATATGTTCTTTTTGTCCTTGTGCCAAATGTATCATTTCTTTATCTTTAATGTCCAGTCATCTCTATGGTATATGACTTGTTGGCCAGCCTTGGTCTATGTCCTCAGAGAAAAGGTATTCTCTTTCATTTGTGTGTGTTGGGGGGAGGAGGGTTTCAGTGTTTTTCTTTTTTTTTAATTTTAGCACATTTTTCTTGAACTATTGTTTTCAATATATTTTCTTTTCTTTTTCTTTACTTTTTATGGTTGATATTGTTGTTACTGTTTTCAGGAACTCTAGTGGTTCGTAAGACTTAGATTTAGGTTTCTTTTAAAACCTGGTTTCAATGTATGTCAATGGCATATCTAATTCTTTTAATCTCTTTATTATTTTTTAATTAAAAAAAATCTAATTTGTCACTACATGTTTCCCTTAAGGCATTATTCATTTTGCTTATGTGCATTTGTGTCCCTTCTTTTTTATTCTTTATCTTTTTTTTTTTCTCATTCTCCGGGTTGTATTTTCTTTTCATTAAAAGTATTAAATAGTAATTGAACAATAATTACAATAATCAGCAGAACTTTAAAATTTTAATAAAGTCTAGTTTACTAGTTTTTTTCATTTATCTTTATTGCTTTTAGCATCATGTAAAAGAGTCCTTTAGCTACCCTGAAGTTTTAATTTTGCCTATTTCTTTTAGATGTTTGATACAGCATTCAATACTTTTTTTTGATTACCAAATTTTATTTTTTATTATTAAATCATAGCTGTGTACATTAGTATGATCAATTGGTACAATGTGCTGGTTTCATAAACAATCTGAAATATTTTCATTAAACTGTTTAACATAGCCTTCATGGCATTTTGTTAGTTACTGTATGAAGACATTTTTATTCTGCATTTAGTAAGTTTTGCCTGTACCCTTCTAAGATGCACCATAGGTATGGCCCCTCCAATTACTCTCCCTCCACCCCAACCTCCCCACCTCCCTTCCAATGCCTTGCCCATTTCCCCATATTCTTGTGCTATAGTTGGGTTATAGCCTTCATATGAAAGCTATACATCAGCTTCATAGTAGAGCTGAGTACATTGGATAGTTTTTCTTCCATTCTTATTCTTTTTATTCTTTATCTTAAAAGAAATTTTTAAAAATTTCATTTGTGTTTTACCAATTATTATTAATAAAATTTCTAATTCCTCTTGAGTTTTATAACCTCATCCTTGAGTTTTTCTTATACTGACTTCTGTTCTCCTTCCATATCACTTATTATTGTCTGTGTTGCACTATGGAGGACTATAAATTCTCAGACTCTCCTTTCACTGATACTAAGAGTGATGGGGGTCTGCTAGGCTTTAGTTTCCTTTTCCTTTATTTGGGTCTGGCCTGTGACTGAGTTGACAAACACATAATGCCTGAAGTAATGGCGTGCCATACCTGGGCCTATCTTTTTGTAGACTGGGTACTTTTTCTTTATTCTCTTGGAGCCTTGAAACCACCTTGTAAGTAGGAAGCCTGGAAACATACGTGCAAAGTCCAGCTCACTTGGACAGACCTAGACGGTGAGCTGTCTTTAGGAAAGAGAGCACCAAAACCATCAAGGTGCTGGATCTGTGTGTGAAGGAGTTGTCCTGGAATCCTCCAGCCCCATCTCCTCCTCTGATGCCACATGGATTGTAGACAAACTGTCCAGACAAACTTTTCCAAACTCCTAAACCACAAAATTGTGGGCAAAGAAAAATGACTGTTTTGAGTCAGTCTATTTGGGGGTATTTTATTCCCCAGCAATAAATAATCAAAACAATGTCTTTCAGTTCCTTTTCAAAGAGTACATTACAGTTCTTTGTTTTTCGTTGGTGGTATTGTTTGTTTTTAACATCTTTATGGTGTGCTGTTAACTGTAGGAGTGGAACTTTGCTCCTTCTCATTTCTAGTTTTTGTCTTTAGTATCTCTATTTGGGATTTGACCTCAGTACTCTCCAGTTTCTCCTTTTTATGCTGGTCAAGTTTTCCTGATTACTTTGCCAGGCTTTTCGGACTCTACAGAGCTCCTGCGTCTGGTGTTTTCATGCAGTGTTCAAATATTCGATAGCTTAATTCCTGAGAAATCCTAGGTTTGTTCCTTCGCCGTGGGGCGCTGTGGATCTTGTCTTTCCTTTGTGCTGTCCTTTTCTGCTTGATTTGATGCCACTCTTAGCACATTCTTTTATGGGGGTGCATCTATCTCCTATAAGGGAGCCTTGGTGGGTCACTTACAAAAGCTTTTGGGGCAAAGTGCTGCAGCCACTTCAATCTAGGCCCATGTGCTAACTTATTAAAGTGGACAAAGCCCCACTTAGGTTTGGTTTCATTGACTCACTATGATTTCCATTTACTTCCTTTTTTAAACTCTTGGATATCAGGGGTTCTCCTGTTCTCAAGTATGTCAGACACCCTTTTACTTCCTTCTGATTTCTCTTCTATAGAAATTGTTAAAATGGCTAGGGGTGGTGGCTCAGGCCTAGCACCCTGCAGGGCTGAGGCAAGTGGATTGCTTGAGCTCAGGAATTTGAGACCAGCCTGAGCAATATGAAGACCCTTTCTCTACTAAAAATAGAAAAAACAAAGAGGCGAGAGGATCGCTTGAGTCCCAGAACTTGTAGCTGTCAGCTATAATGTCACGGCACTCTAGTCAGGGTCCAGAGTGAGACTCTAAAGAAACTGCTAAAATATTGGTCCTGGAATGATTAGCAGCTTGTCCCCTCCAACCTGTATTGTTTTGGTGGGGGGCATACCTATCACCTATATTTTTGTAAATGTTGCTTAAATATTGTTGGCTTTGCTCAATGCTTCTCAACCTTCCTAATGTCAGGACCCTTTAATACAGTTCCTCATGTTGTGTTGACCCCCACCCATAATATTATTTTCATTGCTCCTTCATAACTGTAATTTTGCTACTGGTATGAATTGTAATGTAAATATCTGATATGCAGGATGTATTGAGGCAACCCCTGTGAAAGGGTCGTTCGACCCCCAAAGGTGTTGTGACCCACAGGTTGAGAACCGCTACTCAGGTGGCCACGTCTGCTTTTATGCTGGGATTCAGAATGTTCCAAAAACGAAATTTTATGCTAAATTGTAAAATTGTGTTCTAGTTTTTAAAAAGTGTTTAAAAGTGAAATCGATACTGCTAGATCCCACTGCCCTAAAAGTTGATTCCCCACTCAGACATTCCTTTCCATGTAAGTTTGCCCCATAAGTGATATGCAAATAAATGGCAGTCAACCATCTACTTAGCTATAATTTTATTTGTCTTAAAATTTTAAGAAGTTTCTGAGAGAAAGTTTAAGATGAAGTTTTATAAAACAGATTGTATAAGGAATTGCATGCCACTGCTGCCTTTATTTTCACCTTGAGGAAAGAAATGTTTTTAAAAATATTCCCTTTTTACAGCCTCCACTAAGTCATAGTGGGGATGATGGAATTCACCCAATAAAATACCATTTATTAAAAAGAAAAGGTAATCCAATATTTTAGGCATTAATCATAAAATTGATCAAGTTATCATTGACCAATTACCATGTGTAATTTTTCATACATAAGTTAAGCAGACTAAGAGACTTTTTGTCTTCAAGCAAATCATAGATTAATACATGAAATGAATATTGATGTAATTAAAAAGTATATAATAGAGGGTCACTATTTCAAACTAACTTTATTCATTGTTATAAACCATGTCTCTCAAATATTGGACAGCTATATTACCTTTACAATGCCTAGAAAAAGCATTAAAATAACCACTTCAAGTGAATTGATATTTATAAAATAGATGTGTGAGCTTAGTACTTAACTACTCTGTGCCTCAGTGTTTTCATTTGTAAAATACAAATTCCCACAAGTTCAAAGATGTTTTATACTTTAATGATTTGTCACATTTCTAAGATGCATGTGTACTTTGACCAATGTTAAGCCATTTATTTTCTGTGTTCATACACGTATACACAGAAACACACATTTTGTATTTACTAAGTGAATTTTGTAATTTCCCAGCATTTTATAGGAAGAAAAATCCATTAATATCATGCTCATCATTTCAGGAAACTAATGCTTGTTTAAATTTACAAATTCCTTTTGTAATCTTTGCTCTTGATTTTTATTCCATTAATTATTGAGTCATTTGACTTACTTTTTTAGCCAAGTACCTGATATCCAAAGGACTCAGAATTCTTTACATACTAACAGTATCTTCTGCCATGAGAGCTTCAATCTGTGACCTGACCAGTGATCTTGGAAAGATAAGGGATAAAAAACGAGAGCATCCTGATTAAATCAATCATTTAATCAACAAGTATTAAGAGCTGTGAGGGAGATAAAGAAAACACAGAAGATAATTATCTCACTATCAAAGAGCTTATAGTCTTGTTAGAAATGTAATACATGCAAGTGGCAATTAGAGAATAAGACAGTATATAATGAAGTGTTTAATTGAAGTAAGGGCACAGCATCAGCTTCTTTTTCTGTGAACTAAAAGGTCAGCCAAGATGGACTCTTGAATCTTTTTTAAGAGTACGATCTCTACAAAAGTAAAATGAGAGAATAGCTATGAAGGTAAGGCCTTAAAGAGGTAATTTTATCTTTTTGACAACTATGTTTATTTTCTCCATCTTACGTACATCCATCTTACTCTAAATATTGGGGAAGACTTCTCTTTGTAATATTCTCACTAAGAAGTATAACGTGCCTCTTGAACATAAATCAGAATTTCTTTGGCAAACAAATATGCCGTCAATCAAAACAGAATAATTAGCAACCGAAAAAAATACCAGTATCTTAAATTCTACAATGTAATTACTTTTGCTGAAAGTAGATATGTACCTCTTCAATGAAAGTAAAATTTCTAAAACATTAAAAATAATGCCTGATTGTGTTTGAATCTTATTAGTATTGGACCAGTTCCCTATGTTGTACAGAGATAAAGTAGTTACTAATATTATCAACTGAGATCACCCAGGATGAAATGTGCATCAAAGGCAAGACGATGGTGTACCATATGACTGCTTCACTGGACCTTATAGAAGTAACAGTGGGTACAAAGACTGGTTTAGGATAGATGCTTTAAAATATGCTAGTGAGGTTTTTATTTAAAAAATCAAAATTTAGACTTATAGATTTTCAGATTAAGATTATACCAGATGCGGCAGCGCCTATGGCTCGAAGGGGTAGGGTGCCAGTCCCATATGCCAGAGGTGGTGGGTTCAAACCCAGCCCTGGCCAAAAACTGCAAAAAAAAAAAGATTATACCAGATGACCATGATCAGCTGTGGGTACCTCTAATTCAAAGTGTCTAAATGGATTATTACCAAGTCTGACTCAGGGCTGATGAATTACAATAGAGGTTATGCTGTGAAGCTTTCAAAGATTCTTATAAATTTAAGGGCATCTATTGGGGAAAACAACCCAATATTGGACAAATAGCATTACAGGGATTCAGGTAATTCTGAGTGTCCCATGCAACGACGCAAGTGTAAGGCCAACCGTGCCTTATTTGGATAACTCATAAATACTTCACCTGAGAAGAAATTCTAGTTTTTCTAAAATCTTTTACAATCTCTCCAATTCTAGTTTGTCACCTAATTGTGGCTAAATTAGAGAAAGAGATAAGGGTAGGCAGTAGTAGAGGGTCAACTCTCAAGCCTCCTGCCACTTCTGGCCAGCTCAGTTTGTTAGTTCCTAGTCCAGGTTTAAGTGTACTAATGTGATCATTCAAGTGCCATTCCCTTTGCTCAGTAAGTAGATCATTACAAATTTAGAGCTAGCTCAACTCCAATGTCAATAGCGTCTCTACAGCTTTTCTACTTCAGCTTCTCTTCTGAAGTTGTCTATTATTGAAGCACATCAACCAGATTTTTGCTACAGTTTATCTAGCAAATGCAGTTTATCTCTTCCAAGAACTCAGAGAATTTCAGATGAGATTACTTTTCTCTCTCAGTAATATCACTACCCTGCATTATTTCCGTGTTTCTCTTTTCTAGTCTCAGTTATAATTTAGTCTGCAGGATCTCTGGTCACTTTCCAATTGCATAAGATGTCATGTTGGCCCACTTTGATGTCAATGTGCAGGAAATAACTATGATTCATATGTAAGACACAGACACACGAGAGGGTAAAGATTGTACTCCATGAAGATTTAGTGAAGGTTGAACAGATCCAATGGTGTGTAGCATACCATTTTCTTTACCCTCAGAGGTTAAAGAAAATTTGTAAGACTTCACATCAGCTAACATTAAGCTACCGAATGTACATGGAAATGGCCTTTTTAGATTTAAAGGCAATTTAAACCTTTACCTGTGGGTGATTTTATAACTGATTTACTGAGTAGTTCTTAGGGCTAATAACTTTGAGCTATGTCCCAGAGAGAGAGAAAAGATTTTTAGCTGGGCCAGGTTGCCATGCAAACAGCTTTTTAAATGGGCCCAGCAAATATAATGGTGCTTAAAGTTTAGAAAAATCTATAAGGACTCTGGCAGAGCCAAATTGCAATATTGGAGCTCAGTCCACTTACATTTTGGAGAAAGAAATTCTGTGGTGACAATTATCCTCTTGGAGTGTTACGGGAATAAGCTGACAGTGAGACGCCAGGTGACGAAGTGTCCTGGCCTGCCTTAAACCAGCATTCTCACCATAAAGCCATGGAGTTGAAAGTGCAACACTGGTCCATCATCAGACCGAAGCTGTTTTTATGAGCTCAACCTTGATGACTTTGTAAAATCACAAATGTTTTGATCGAGAAGGTGTCTTATATTCACATTGTACCCTGTTTGCTATCTTGTCTTCTTTTATACCTGTGACCTCAAAGAGAATTCCCATAAAATCCAGTCTATTACAGTTTACAGGTCATTGAGAATGATGTTTCTTCCCACCATAAGTGGATGATTCCAGTATTATATATTATTCAGAGGTAGACTTCAAGTATAAATCTTCATAGCAGGCAGAACCTTGAGCAACAATTCTAGAAGAATGTGTAAGACGAGGGACTATTCACTGGCTAAATGGTTTGGCCAGGTGGACAGGTGGATAATTGGTGATGAGAAAAGTCCAAGGACTTTCTTAAGTAGAGTATTACTATATATCATGGGCAAGGAAGAGGCTATTTCCATCCTAAGATCTGTGTTTCTGGCTCATGTATCCCTGCCCCTTGGAGGATGGAATGTTAATCAACACAGGTAGATTCTTTTTTTTTTTTTTTTTGAGTCTCACTTTGTTGCCCTTGGTAGAGTGCTGTGGCATAACAACTCATGGCAACCTCAAACTCCTGGGCTCAAGTGATTCTTTTGCCTCAGCCTCCAGAGTAGCTGTGACTATAGGTGTCCACCACAATACCCGGATATTTTTAGAGATGAGGTCTTACTCTTGCTCAGGTTGGTCTGGAACCCACGAGTTCAGGCAATCCACCCACCTTGGCCTTCCAGAGTGCTGGGATTACAGGCATGAGCCACCACACCTGGCCCCACAGGCAGATCCTTTAAAACTGACAGCTTGTGTTATTCTGCTGTCTTAAGGATAATGATCAGGTAGGTATTGAGAGAAAAAGAAATTCAGGGTTGTTCTTAGAGGAAGCAAGATACAAAACTTCTAACCCTGTCATTTATAGAAATAAGGATGACAGTCACTGTCCATGGTGTATAAATTTATCTAGGAAAACCCCCCACAAATACATGTAATCCTCCATACAATAAAAGCATTAGAGTTAAAATGAGATTGGCTAGAACTCTCGTCTTCCACCCAGTCTGTTTTCAAATGGTTGTGGATATAGTTCTTTTCTTCTGTGTGTGTGGGAGTGAGATACAAAGGATGGGAGGGTGAAGCTCATATTAGCAAACTTGAGGGTGGGAGGGGTGTGTCCCTCTGTACATGGTGTTCTTTTAGCATAATGTTCCTATATTAGGATATCTGGAATCATTTCTAGCCCTAATAGTCACAGCCAGGGACATGACACAAAATTCTCCCCATTCAGACAGATATCCTCTATCAGGTGCTTCCAAACCATAGTAGGACCAGAATATGTTTTGGTTTGCACAACTGGATCCTTGTGAAACTTGTGACCTGGGCTCACTCCAGTCAACGCACTTACTTCACCTTCTCTCACATTCACATGACTAAGGTTTTTGATCTCACTTATTCCTCTCTCCTTTTTTATACAGTGTATGATTATGGTGTTAAGTTTATTACTTATTACATGGATTATAAGATAATAATAGAAGGCTCTGACTCAGAAAAGAATAAAATTACCAAAATGAGTGCAGAAATGTCCACCCTTTGAGTGAACAGCAGGTGTATTTTCATTATATTCGCCACAGTTGTACGAAAGGAAGGACAGTGTTCTTATTCTCATTGTCATTAAACTTAAGTACAATAAGTGCATACACAGGTGTTAGGAGTAAAAAGGAAAGGATGTTTATCTCTCTTTTCTTGCTGTCCCATACCAAAGAAGCCAAAGAACTAAAAACCAAATTTCCCAGGATCCTTTCCTGGTACACTACATGCTTGATGGGACTAGGTTCTGCCAATACAATACAGTCGTTTAAGATCAGAAGTCAACATGGGGCAGAGATCATGCTTCTGAAATATCTATGGTCTTAGCTGGCAGCAATATGGGGAAGGTATTTGATTTTTCTTTTCAACATTGATGATGTACTAGTGTCTAGTCACCTTGATGAGAATTAAGAGGCAAGTTGGTGGGAATCCATTGACTGGCATGAATTGTACTAGGCATGGAATGGCAGAGATAGAAGTTCACTTATTCAATTAAATCAACCAATATTTATTGAACAACTATCATGTGCTGACAACTCTTCCTGGTCCGTAAGATACATCAGCATGCAAAACACATCATGATCTCTCTCTCGGTTGTGCTTTCATGCCAACAGTGGTCTCCTAGTCTGGCAGCTTAAGCATTATGTCCCTGACAAGGGCAAAAATTATTCATTTTTGGCTAGGATTTCCTGACTATAGAAGAAATAATAGTTCTCTGGTTGCCTGGCTCTGTGACATGACATTGGAAGTCATTCCTGAGAGCCCAAATAAAATCTTGTTTTAGCTCTCCTAAAATTTTTATAAGTTAAATAACATCTATTTTAAATTTCTTCTTGCTTAAAATATTGAGAAAGAATTATGTTTCAGCAAAGGAATGCTCACAATAATAACTGTCTTCTTGGGAAAATCGTGACTATCTTCTTGAGGAATTTATTTATCTCTACTTTGATGACCTTGAGCATCTGATAGAGTCTTTAATGTCTACCCTGCTGAAATATCACCCTGGCTCTCAAACCCTTTTCTATTTCTCATGCAATTACTTGCTACCTCCTCTGACCTGCTAAAGAAACTGTTTTTATATAGGGTTTATCCAACCAGATGACTTACTCACCTTTTCTTCTCTCCTCCTTTTGCACACACAGACACACAAGACAGGGACTTGGTCTTATTAACCCGTATACCTCTGAATCCTGACAAGGACAAATTACAGGCATCCATGTTTCACTTACTTATACATTAATAATGGAGTCATAAATGTTCTTATTAGAAAAATGTTTTGAATAGCATTTATATACTTCCTTTCCCTGCATAATCTGTTGAAATCATTTTAAACATTTTATGTGGAATTGTCATTGGGTTTTAGGTTTAGAAAAACTGGCAGAAATCAGTTAGTATAAAGTCTTTTCCAGGTGAGGAATTTCATGTCAGAATAATTTGGTTTCTTGTTCCAAGGATAGTATTCTTTTCTTTTCTTAGAAAAGAATAGTTACTGATAATAGATTGGCAGTATTGACCTTGATCTGCTTTGTAATTTCAGTGAAAATATGTATTGCCTTTAAAATATGTTAGGGCTCCCCATGATTTTCAGGTGAGAGGATAATTGACAACTGAAGATCTTCCTCATACTCCCCCCACCCCGAAAGTGAATTTATGGAGCTAAGTAATATAGAGGCAGGCCGTTCTTCATTCAGAGCAAGTGCTTTTGTCAACAAATAAGTTCATGGAGTGACACTAGATAAACTGTCAAATATTTGATTCTGATGTCATAAATTATATATTACTGCCTTCTACATTTTATAAGATTCTATTGTAAGGTATAAAAATTATACTAACATATGAATGTATGTGCTTTTATTTACAAAATTGGAGTGCAAACTAGTTAAGTATCAACATAATATAAGAGCATTTTTATACAGCTTTTTCCTTTAGCACTTAACCTACTTTATTATAAGTATGTTGTTCCATCTCTCTCCCAGGAGATTGTGAACTCCATGAGAGCAAGCCTCATATCATGAGGTTAGTAGATCAATTTTGAACAAAGTACTTGGCTGAGGCTATAGGATTTATGTCTGCTCGGTGAAGGTTTTGGGGTAGAAATATACCATGTGACAAACAATAAAAGCCCTAAGTTTCCCAAATTAAGTTATGTAAAAACCAAATCCTTTCATCCCCTTAGACTAGGGGCTTATTTTTTGTAGTAATTGGCAAGTGCTTCCCACTAGTTCATGGATCATGACTTAACTTCAGCAAGTATGTAGAGTCCTTTATAATCATTCGCACAAGAGAAAAATTTTATTTTTCTCTATATTATTATTATTATTTGCAAAATCTGCTCTAATCTCTTTCCAAAATTGCTCCACGCATTGTGAAGTATCTAGAGCACAGGCATCTTAGCACTTTGAAGTGACCCCAATTAACAAACTTGACAATCGCTTCAACAAATGTAGTCCAAAGTGGAAAAGGTCCGTTTTTAAGTGGTACTTCTGAGAAGTGCAAACTCATAATGGAAAACACACATAATCACTTATGAATGAATCATCTTGAAAATTAAACTGACACAAGTTAGGTATAAAAACTCTGTGGTTTTTACAGAGCACACCCATGTGAACTCGAGTGTGACATAGTTCAGCTCTGTGTTGACAGCTGTGGTTGACGAGCAGGTGCTGTGAATGAAGACCAAGGACATTGAAACAAAATTGCTTGGGAGCTTCTGCATCAAATGAGGCTCCAACACGAGGATTTCTTCATGCTTTAGAATGGGAAGAAAAATCTGTATGGATATTTCCTGATCCAGATTCAAAGACATTGCAAACTTAAGTGACATCATGAAAAATAGTATCACATTTAGTACTTAGATACTTAACTCACTCAATCTTTTTGCCATATTCTTCAAGTGAGTTGTGAGAATAGATACTAGGCCATTTGGAGATTAGTTTTATATATTCTATGGAATAATATAACTTATCATATCTCAGACTAGCAAAAGCAAAAAGAATAAGAGTCAGTCTTTCCCCCTAAGAACTTCACTTTGGTTACAAATATGTGTTGACCATAAATCAGGGTCTCCTTATCCTTTAACACTCATTGGGTGAACTAGGGCCTAGGAGCAATTAAAGTGTTAACTTGATTCATTAATGCAGAGAATATTCACGGTTTTCCTCGCTGGAAGAGACAGATTCTGTCATCCTTTTAATAGAACTCAGCTGGAAATCAAACACAATTTTTATTCTCAGGAATGATTACTGTGTCTTGTTTAATTCTCCCCTAACAAATGTCAGCACTAATGTATTACAGATTATTCAGTCAATTTGATGGTTCCAGGTGAAAGAAAGGAACACAAATCTCTTCTTTTAGTGTAAAAAGGGTCAGCCGGATGACTTCCCCTGCAGGAGCTGAGATGAGGCTTGACATGAATCAATCAAGAAGGCTCAATTTTACAGTTATAGTGCCTAATGCCTAAACATGAGCGTATAGGTGGAAATTAGCACCCGATTATGAGCATACATGATCTTCCTCTGGAAGACAATAATATTGGCATTAAGCTTCTCAAGAGGGAAGATGCTGCTGGTTTTTAATATGTCTTAAATTATGTCAGGAAAAACACTGGAACATCACACAAAAGCCACAGTCAGTGTCTATTGCTATCTCATAAAGCTGGAGATCTTTACAACAATATTGACACAGGAGCAGGCAAGCAAATGTCAGCCAATATAACATATGAAATACTTAACGTAACCAATTTTCACCTGTCAATCAGCAGGGAATAATGACTGATGCAAGGAATCAATACACCACAATTGAATTCCAGCTCACAAACTTGTTTCGTTCTGTGCTATAAAAGACTGTCAAATGTCACACCCCAAGAGATGCAACAGGATTCCAAAGATTTATTTATTTCAAGCTCTGAAGTCTATTAGCAATAGTGCTCCTTGGCTATTGAAAATAGAACTTTGATGACATTAAATTTTCAAAAATGGCAACTTGCTCTTCTGACAATTAATGATAGGACTTCCTTAGTCCCATATTTATTTATTTTTAACATGAAGTACAATTATACTCAACCAAGTGTCAGAATTTCAGAAAGCAAATATTTGACATAATTCATCGAGTAAACTGCCAAATATTCCTAAACAAGTTGTCCTATACATGGTAAATAAATGAAAACTGCATATGAAAAACCTGAAGCTTATGTTAAATCCAAACTTTAACATTATGCAGATGCCCGGCAGTAAATTAAATCTACAAAATTTTGTGTTCTTTAACTAATAACATTGAACTCAACTCTCTCTAAAGAGTGATAAACTTTTTGGAAAAAAAATAATGAATTTGTATGAAATAGGCTATTCTTGTGTGTTTAACACAAGAAACTTATTTTATCTTTTTCTATGACAGCATCATTAAGTTGACAGTCAGAACCTTTAAAATATTTTGTATTGATCAAACTTTTAAAAAATGTAAACTTGATATGTTATCACAACTAGTGATATGTTTTTGGTGAATGGAGAGAAAGATAAAATATAGAAAATTGCTATCTACTCTAACCCAGAAATTTCCATGGCAACATTTAGTGTTGTCAACCATATTTTTTTTATAGTTTGCTAAATATTCTCCCAAGGAGGAAAACATAAAATATTAGTTTTGTGAAAGAAAGAAAAGTATATCAGTGGCAATCTTCTAAAAAGCTTTCTTTTGTTCTCCCTCTTTTTGGCCAACAAAAATACAAGTTTGATACTTTTCTAAGCAAAATAAAATAGCCTGCGAACTATTCCTCAAGATCCAGTTGTACATGGCAGAAATGTAGTAGCTTTGCAGTATCACCAAAGGCTAAAAGACAGAACGAAATCAGAACCTGCTAATTTCAATCAAAAGCTCGCAGAGGCATCTGCTGAATGAAGACAATTACCACCAACTTTCTCCTTTGGTCAAGCTCTTTTTTTTTTTTTTTTTGTGGAGACAGAGTCTCACTCCATCACACTAGGTGGAGTGCTGTGGAGTCACAGCTCACAGCAACCTCCAGCTCTTGGGCTCAAGTGATTCTCTTGCCTCAGCCTCCCAAGTGGCTGAGACTACAGGCACCCGCCACAGTGCCCAGCTAATTTTTTTTTGATGCAGTTCGGCCGGGGCCGGGTTTGAACCCGCAGCCCTCGGTATATGGGGTCGGCGCCCTACTCGTTGAGCCACAGGAGCCGCCCAATGTAGCTCTTTACTAGACTTTTCCTACAGAGTTTTACACAGTGCCAGTGTGGTGGGATCATATACTCTGTGCCTCTCATGGGCTGATGCCTAGGGTAGGTTTTATGATCAAATGACAACTCCCATTATAAAGTCGATCTGACTTAGTATTAAATGTTCAAAGGATTTTTTTCCTTTGGATATATTTTTCATAGATACAGATAATGCCCATAAATAGAGCATATTGGGAAACTGTTGTTTGTTTACGAACAGGCCAGCAAAGTGTCTGTATTGTTTACAAATGAGAATAATATACTGTTAAGGCAGAGTTACTCATGTGGTTGAGTGGACTGATTAAACCCAGAGAGAGCATCTTGGCAGAGCTGCTGTCGCCTTCATTTGTTCTTCACTGAAAATGATAACATCGAACTGTAAAAGTTGAGATTGAAAAGCCCCTAGTGTGTTGTCTAATTTCAGCTGCAGAAGCTGCTGCGCTCTCTTGGTGACTTTATGTGGGAATAAGATTATAGGTCACAAGAGCTTCTTTATTTCCCACCTGTAGCTTCTAACAACATTTTATTAAGGATTTTCCCGTTTTCTTTCTCTGACCTATAGGGGTTGAAATCCTAACAGCTGTGATAAGACCCTGACCAAAACGATGTCAACATAGATTAGTGATTCTAAAGTAAAGTATCCTTTTATCAGAGTTCTATTTATGGGTGGCTATTATTTTTTTTACAATGTTAATAAGATAAATACGATATATCATTATGTACATAGAAAAGGAGGCCTTCATGCATTGAAATACTTAGATGTTCATGTTTGCCTCACAGAAAATCATACCAAGCTATTGTCACTTAAAGGTTTATTGTTAATTTGTAAAACAAACATGGTGGAGAGTAATTCATAAATAACTTCCTAACTTGTTTAGATGGTTTCTAATTGCTCACTTCCTGACTATATCTCCAAAGTAAACAAAAACAGAGTGCGGAGAACAGTGAATTTTAAATGCATGTATAGTGTATACACACTTATTGGAGGATATAAATTCTCATGGTCAAGGTTTGTTTTTGAGTTGAGATGTGTGATTTTTTTGCCTGTATTGTTTGAAGAGTAATGAGATGATATTTATAGGGCACTTGCAGAGCCAGGAAAAGTGCTAAGTACCTAGGACCATTATTCACCTTTACTTAGAGTCATACTTTAAGTGAATAAAAGTAAACACAGTTGATTAAAAACATCCTATTCACTAGTCCAATAGACTAAAAATTAGATGCAATCCATGGATCACTGGAATATCTGAGGTTTATACTTCCCTAATATTGCTTTGTGTCAAAGCCAATGTTGCCTCTTTTTTTTAAATAAGGAAAATTAAATGTACTTTCCAGACATTATATCATTAATCCTGAATCAATTTTGCTCTCGATGCAGTCAAGTTACAACATCTTGAAGATTTTGTGGCTCTTAGATTCAATTCTTATATTCTTACCTCATATTTCTACTATTAGGCAAATCGATTGTAGAGTCCCCTTTCCTTTTTTGCTGTTAGTAAAATTTGAAAAAAAGTAAATCCATTTGTTCTGTAGTCAGTTGGAGGATTTGAGAACACTTTGGCAATAATTCTATTTATATGAAACAGATCAAAAAAGAGTCAATCTTGTCTTTTCAGCTGTCTTAATGATAAAATTGGATTGTCTGCAAAGCTGATTCAATCAATAGCAGAGAAATCGGTTGATATGGCAAAGAGCAATTGGAGAAAAGACCTGTGGATTCAGAGTGGTTTCATGGCCTGTTTACCTAAGAACCAGAGAGCTAATATATCGTTTTCATTTGCCCTTGTGAATATGAATATACATGTAGTAGAGAAGGAAACTCTCATTACAGAGACTGTATGAGATCATTAAAATTAATCAGATAGAGAACTCCCTAAAATGTCATCAAAGTTTTTCTTTTCATAATTTGGATTGTGTGTTAGTGGAAAGATTCATTAGGGGAGAATGGTAAGAAATAAATAATGACTGTTAAGAGGTGTATTTCAAAGGAATATATTTAAAAAATTAAATATTCCTCCTCTCCTCACCCCCTTAGTAGACTAAGCTTTTGGGTTTTTTTTGTTTTGTTTTGCTTTGTTTTGTTTTTTGGTCTGGGAATATAGTTATTTATATATTGGTTTCATATTAGTATTGAGTACATTGGTTACTTCCACTCATCCATTCTTGAGATACTTTACTAAAAAGAATGTGTTTCAACTCCCTCCAGGTAAACACAAAAGATGTAAAGATCTCTTTTCATATGGCTGAGTAGTGCACTCCAAGGGATGCGCCTACCACAGTTTGTTAATCCATTCATGAGTTCATGGGCACTTGGATTGCTTCCATGTCTTGACAATTGTAATTTGAGCTGCAATAACCATTCTAGTGCAAATGTCAGGAAGGAGAGGGGATGGGAGAGGAAGTAGAGCAATCGGCAAGATCTCACCTGGTGTTCACAATGTGAGGGTGTCCAGCACGCCCCCTTGATGAAGTGCTGAACTACAACTTGAACATTACCTCAGAAATGTAAATAATGTAACCTAAACTTTTGTGCCCTCATATTAATCTAAAACTTAAAATATAAATAAAATGGAATCACACAGTGGAAAATGTATGTAAATTTTCAAAACAAAGTAGATTTTATTTTATTTTTCCCTAGCCTTCCTCTATCCATTTTCTTCTATAAACATCATATAAATAAGGAAATCCCAATGATCAAGTCTGTTCCATATTCTTAGAGTTTAGCAGGATTCAAATGCAAATGTCAAACAGGACAGACTTAGTGTTTGGGTTGAATCGTGTCCTTCAAAAGATGCTAATGTTATAACTTCCAGTTCCAGGGAATATGACCTTATTAAGAAATAGAGTTTTGTGTAGATGATCAAGTTAAGATGAAGTCATTAGGGTAGGACCTATTCCAATGTGATTTTCCTTATCAAAAAGGGGAATGTGGAGACAGATATGCCCACCAGGAAAAAGCACCCTGCAAACTTGACAACAGAGATCAGGGTAATACCTACAACCTAAGGAAAACCGAGGGTTGCTAGCAAACCTGGAACAGCTTGTCTCTCACTCCCCTCATAATGAATGAACCTGGCAACAATTTTGTCTAAGACTTCCAGCCTCCAGAAAGGTGAGACAAGAAATTTCTATTGTTTAAGCCACCTAATTTGTAGACATTATGGACATTTAAAATAGTCTAGACAGCAAACTAAAATAATCCATCCAGTAATCACAGAGCAATACACATCATAAAACATGTACTTTTTGGCATTTACCTATGATATGAAAACAAAGCTGAAATCACCCGATGACCTTCAAGCATCTAGTCAACTCAGTCCTTTCCTTGAACATGTGCCTGAGGTGATAGAGTAGCCCCCTTGTGTGGGAGAATCTGATGTCGGAGCACACCTTTGGAACTTTCTCAACATTCTAGGTTTTTTACTGAGTAGGAATTTTTTTTGGCTGGGGTTGGGTTTGAACCCCCCATATCCAGTATATGGGGCCAGTACCCTACTCCTTTGGGCCACAAGTGCTGCCCCACTGAGTAGGATTTTTTACGTATCCTTATGCAGTATCACATTGGCATTCTCTGGGAAAAACAGACAGAAAACTGTTTTCCATGTAACTTCACATTACAGAAATAAATTTTTCTTAGCTGCTTTGTCAAGAAAGTTAAAATAGAGCAAGAAGTCACACCATAATACATCAGATAGCATGTGGGAGACAGACATAGCCCCAGTTTAAACCCCTTTAAAGAAACTGAGTCATTTGGGTCATAATTATAGATAAAATAACTCAATGTCTCTGTGTTTGTGTTTATATAGAGACTATTTGACTATTAAATACCTGATGCTAATGACTTGATGGGAGTGATCTATTCTCCCTACTAAATAGTTCTGTCCTAGTACTTAATACCAAATTATGTTTATTTGCATATAATGGATATGTGTATGTCTTGATTGATTGTGATACATTCTTCATCAAAACATATTTCCCTCCAATAACAAATATACAATTTAAAATTAAACTTTCCAAAAAGTAGAGTGAACACTTTAAGTGAAAGAAATATTTTTAGTGGTTAACATTTTTTGTATTTATCATAGGAAAATCATATGCCCTCGTTTACTTAATAAGTTTATTTCTATCATATTTGATTAGTATTTTGACATGATTACCAATTTAGGAAGTCCTTCCAATGATTTATATATATCACTCAACAATAGGCAAATGTAGAGTCTATTGGTCTGCACATAAAATTCTTAAACCCTATTTTCTCATCCTCTTCCCCTGAGGGACTTCCCTTAAGTTTTACTTCCTTCTATGCACATGTATGCATTTAATTTAATTCCACTTTGATAGTGAGTACATGTGATGTTTGTTTTTCTTTAGATACTTCTCTTAGAAGAATGTTCACATATTCCTCCCAAATTGTTGTAAAGGCATTAAATCATCCTTCTTCATGGCTGAGTAGTATCCCAAGGCATTACATATGCCATATTTTGCCAATCTACTCATTAGTTTATAGGCATTTATGTTACTCTATTTCTAATGTAGTGTATACTTAGAATGACCTTTAATTGATTTAGAAACAATTCACTTATGGTTACTCTATCTGATGAGGTAGGCGAATGCCCACACACATTTTAAAGTAGAGATTTTTAATGAAAAGTTTTGGCATTAAAATATTTTAAATACATAAAGAAAGCACCATCAATAAGCTGTTTTCCTAGAAAAAAATCCTAAAATGGTTCTGTTTTCCTATCTCTCAATTTTAATCTGAGAACATCTCCTTTCTTAGGAAAGAAAATTTGGCATATAGTGTAATAAACTTGGGAACAAAATAAAGTTGGTGAGAGAATGTGGGCCTGCACATTCAGTCTCTGCTTAGCAGCCTGATACAATTATTTTCCAAAATAAACTTCTTCTTCATACACTTAGTATGCAGTGTATATTAGGTTGAAAAGAATATTTTCAAAGCTTCTTTGCAATGCCAAAAGTACCATCATGTAACCTATTCTATTTATTAAAAGATAATATTAAAAGGTTATATAAAGGCAAAAGATTAAATCATTTAAAGTAAAAATAAGTATCCTTTACAATTGAATGCTTGCCTAAATTTTATAAAAGTAAAATGAGTTTATTGTGCTAAGTTCAAGTAGTGAAAAGAAGGAAATACTTCTGTTATTTAGAGCCATGTACCTCTAAAATCACTGTCTAGGAATTTTCTAGCACTAATATTTTTGGACTACAGAGATCAAAAATATGCAGATAAAGTTAGTTTCAGCAAAGTTTCCTTAATGTAACCAAGTTTAAAATACACAGAGATAAAACTAGCCCATAGACTTACTAGAAGTTTTTTTAAATGTGGTTTTATAAAACTCATTCGAAAGACAGCAATGACTCTGTGTGGGCATTCACAACTCCTCTGCACAGATGTCCATCAAAGTAAGCAGGGTCTGTCATAGTAATTTTCCAGAAAGCTACAAAGACTTGCAGAGGGTTCTTTTTTTCTGTGAAAATATTTGTAATGTTATATGAGGTTTCATATGGTACCAGCATATTGCTAACTCAAAGAAATCCAAAAACACACTCTTGAAATTAGGAAGTGTAATAAAATTAGAGATTTATTCCAATAGGTATTTATTTTGCATCTAGAAGTTGTCCAGAATTTTTATGGAAGCCACAGATATTTTCCATTACTAAAAACAGAATTCTTGTAAAAATTGGTATGCCTCATTTTGAAATGATTCGCTCCAAAAATAGAACTTGGATGTTTGGCAAATTGGCCTACTGAACGACTCGGCTTCCATTGCTTTGGGTTTTTTGACTGACAGTGGTCAGATAACACAGCTGGATTGTCTGTGTTATCTGACCACTGGGGCAAATGTAGTCTATTGGTCTGCAACACGGATATTGGTCTATTGTCTATTGGTCTGACACTGGGGCAAATGTAGAGTCTATTGATCTGCAACATGGATTGTCTGTGTTGATTTGGCTAATTGGAAGTAACTTCTAATTAATTTACAACATAGCATTTATTTATTGTCCCCAAATAGTCTTTTTTATCTAAAATATGTATTTTAATGAAATACCACTGTATCAGTCATAGGTTACACATGACTAAAAACATTCACAATTCTTTCACAGAAAAGAATTTATATATCATCTATCAAATTTACACGTCATCCATCAACTTTGTTCATTTTAAGACCCTCTTTAGGAATACTACAGATAATATAAATAGCATTCATTGTTTTCCATATGAAGGTACTTTCCAGTGGAAATACATTTCTTCTAAGTTGTATATATAATGGTATTAATAATCTTGCTTTATTGAGCTTTTTGAAAATATTTTAATGTTGAAAAGCAAAAAGTCTTAGTCTTTCGTATTTTAGACATGAATATGTTTTATGTTTTAGAAGATATTGTAAAAGGATCAGGAACAATGTAGATTTGCTAACTTTTTATTTTGCAAAATAAAGTCTCTATTTTATTTTTTATCTGAAACACTGCTATTTGGCAATTTTGTAATAAATCAAGTTTTAAAAAGAACAAAGGATATTGCAGATTACTTTGCAGATACAGAATAAAGCATTTGAAGTGCTTAAGCAAAAGAAAACAAAAAAAATAGTAAGAAAACACACTACTTTTCTTTTCTTTTTAAAAATAAATCACATTTGCTATAGATAATAAAAATCTACTCCATATCACATTTCATCAAAGAAAGCAACTTTATCACAAAGTAATTAGGAAGGGCAGGTTCTTAGACTACAAGGTGGACATTCACAAAGCAGGATAGTTGACAACTTGACCTTCACCTACATACAAATTTTGTTTTATTTTTCTCATTTTGTCGGGAACTTGTGAAGACTTGAGCAAAACTATCCTTGGTCTGAAAACTGCCAAGCAGAAACCACAATATTGCACTTCTCTAGGAGGAGAAAACATTAAACGCAACTTTAAGTATCCCATGGAACACTATTCAGCCATGAAAAGACGAAAATTTTGTATCCTCTGTTACAACTTGGACTGCTTTGGAGAACCTCTCCTGGCAAAGTGTCAAAAAAATGGAAAGACAATTGAATCTAAGTAAGAGGGCAGAGGAGAAGGAAGGTTGGTGGGCTCTTTCCCTGACAAAACAATGTCAGAGTATATGGCAGCTTTCTATGTGAGGGGCAGAGCTACCACATAGACTTTGCCTTATGAATGCAATCAATGTGCTCTAATTGTCTGTGACCTCATTATTAAATGGACATAAAATCCTGTTAATCTCTTCTAGATAGATATATCTTCTCTAGAAGATAGAGTCAGAGATTAACAGGTTTTTCTCTGATTTCCATAGTCACAGAAAAAAAGCATGAGAGTGCTATACTTCTATTTTTACTGAATAGTTACTTTTTCCTACCAAGAGAGAAATTAAAAATACAAAATATATGTTTTTACTATTTTTCTTTTAGTTTTTTCTTTACTATGATTATAAAATAACATGAGGTGCGTTTGTATGTACACATGTTTTTCTGACCCTGTATATAGTGCATAGGTTATTGAATATTTACAGTAAAATTAACTGTAAGTTTTAAAAATATGATTAAATAGCTTAACATATTGATGCTTTCTAAAATTCTAAGATAAACTTCTTTAACAGCGTAACAGGCATAACAGTTAAATACTTTTTTCTCACTCAAAACTAAAAAATTATATATAAAGTAATACAAAATTAATTAAAACTCATCAAACATAAGCTTCATTGCATTGCATCTAAACTCTAAGATCCTAACAAATTTATGCTGTAAAGAAATGTAATTCTTTATCTCAAGCAGGGCTGTGTCAAAGCTATTCCAGAAAATACAGAGTAACAGGACATATTTTTCACTTAAATCATCTTCCTTTTGTGAGTTTCAGTCAAATCTTAACATTTTTTATTGATTGTGGCATAAATAACAGGCACATTGTTTCAGTGCAGGAGTTTTATATTTTTCTAATATTCAATTCACTAAACTCTGCCAAGAGATGATAAGATCTTGACAAATAATCAGAACTAAAATATTTTAAGTAGAAGTTGGAAAAACTCTGTCCAACATGCACGTGTTACTGGGCCATAAATATTTTCAGACCTTAATAAAATAAGTTATGTGACACCAGGACAGCAGCAATGATGCCAAATCTTTTCTTACTCTTCTGATAATGTGAGAAATATGGGATGATGCTACTGAACATATCTTATCACATATTTTGTAGCATCATGGGTTTTCAAAGGAAAATTCAGTTTACATTTCTTTTAGCAAAAAATAAATTAAAATAAATAAACAAAAATGGCAGTGATATTTAGTACCCTTAAACAGTCTCTAAAATCAGGAAGAAAAGGCATTTTATAAACTCCGAAGCCCATTAACCTTCACAAAACGCTGCTGAGTTGGTGGCAAATGTTACTTTCCTCAGTTCATAGATGAATGAACTGGAGGACTGAGAGGTTAACTGATTTTTCCAATTCACAAAGCAAGCTCCATTGAAAAGAGAGGTCACATAGAATTCTTGACTACTGGTTCACGTGGGGCTCTACACTCTGGACAAAATAATTTATTAAACAAGCACCTATTGATTAAAATTTGCTGGATAATGTCATTTGGCCTTTGTCCAAGTAATTTCCTCGTGACACAGTCGTACTATCCAATTGCTAAAGAGACAAAATTTCCTGATTGACCCAACTACTGTAATATTGATAGTTTAGATCACTACGGTTGAATCATTGATGGAGTGATTTCAGCCTGCTTTTATAGTAAAAGAAGCTATAAAGTATGTGAATGTTTCGCAGGAATCAATAGGTTGTGTTTAGCAATAAGTAAGATGAACACCATTTAATGTGCCAATCAGTGAGAAAGTACTCACACCTTTTGAAAGGGGATAAAGTTTTATACATTTTTATTCAGCCACTCAACTGCAAAATCAAAAAGACAATTGATCTTTTTAACTTAAGAATATAAAAAGGTTGGAATTTAACTGTTTAAAAAATATTTCATATAATATTGTTAAAATGAAGTAATGAGTAGATAGGGATTTCTTTTGTTATTGTATCTATCATGTCTATTTTAAATTCTACTTAATAAAATGTTAAAACAAAGTATTTAGTTCAGAACTTGCTTGCTGCCTATAAGGTCATTATTACTCAAAATAAAAGGTGAAAATAAATTTTCAAATGAACATTTTAGGGTTTAAATAATTTGATCTATTTTATCAAGTGACTTAGCCTGTGATCCTGATTATTACAGCAGCAAAGAATTGGTTACATGGTAATGTCTATTTTGGAACTCAGATAATATTATGATCAAAGTTACAGTGTTAGGGACATGGTATGTAAACTTTGAGAACTCTTTGTGAACAGGCAAATCTATATGACTCAGAGTCCAATAGCATTGATCTTTGGAAAAAAATTTTTTTAAAAAACCCTAAAATATATGTCCTAGTTACAGTTAATTCCAGAAAAAGGCAGAAAGATGGGAATAAAAGTGTGGGACTGTGGTGGAAAATCTCCCAAATCTGCTGTTTTTTCCCCCTCTTTTTAATTAAAGAACACAATGGCTACCATTGTAAGAGTCATAAATCGAAATCCACCGTGGCTTAAAAGGCCACGCAGTAGGCCACGCACTAGGCCACTGTATTTCATGCAGTGAAATTGCTCAGAGTGCGCATTGCTCTGAGGCTATAGGAAAGCAGAAAGCACTTGACATGCTGGTATCTAGATTCAAAGACCATAATCCTGAAAGATCTCTGTCTTTAGTTACTGGTTTATGGAATTCAATAAATAGAAATAGAAAACCCATACACATTTGGAAAATTGCATTACCCGAAAAACCTGACTTTGATTATTCCTTTCAAAATTATTTCTATGCCCCAAACTTCGTGTCTTCTGCATAGGACTGGCCCAGTCCTTGGTCTCCCGGTTAGATATCTGATTGTCCCAGGACCAGAAATCAAAGTTCCACGTCACCTTGACTACAGAAATTGGTTTACTAATGGATGCATGGCTCAAAGTAGCTACTGCCACGGGATGGAAAAAATCTTTCTATGATGATGTGGGTGTACTAGAAGAATTTAAATGTAGAGTTTCTAAAGGCACCTTATAGAAAATTCTGCTTGAAGTAAAATCCACACAAGAAAGTAGATCCGACAGAGTGGGAAACGGAAAAAAACAACAAGGCTGATAGACCTGGATTGAAATCATGAATCGAGCTGCTCTGCAGAGTTAAAAACGCTCCTCCTTAACCTGAAAGCCAACAGGAACAGCCTTCACTGTTCTCAGGCTTTAGTGGGTGTTCTCACCGTACAAGCTCTGCACTGACTTGGAACTGCAGAATCATCTCTGGCACGCAGTGCCTCTGGACCTCTCTTTGCCTGTCCTTCAACCCCACGCGTCCCCTGGGTGGATTTCTGTGAGTGCAGACTCTGTAGGAAGAAAGAGAAATGGAAAGCTGGGGATGTGCGGTCCAACTCCGAGTTCTAGGAAATGGGGTGGGAGGAATTCTCCTCTCAGGACTCGGGGACATCCTTAGATGCGTGTCTACCAAGGCTGGATTTCGGAACAGGAGTTCTGTATTTCTGTCTAACGTCCAATTTTAGATCTGAGAGGTTTAAACACGTAAACAAAAGGATGTAAGACTGTCTTCATACTCCACAGACTAACACGTTTATGTGTATTTGGATTTAACGTTTTCTGAGACTTGGGTTCATTTCTTTAATGAGAGTTCTCGTAGTTTTGGAATAAGTAAAAAAAAGAAATAATTCAGCATAAACATATATATTTTAAACATACATGATCTTAAGAATAAGTATTTGCATTTGGAAGACTCATGGGTAAAACAGACCTTACCTAATGAAATAGCACAGCAATTGTTTATTTTAATTTTATAAAATTATTTGTCATCCTCAATATAAAATGTGAATCTGTGAATCATTTCATTCTCTGAAATGAAAAGAAAAATTGAAGAAAAAGTTAGAAGATATTAAAAAAACTTTATGATATGAAAATAATGGTTATAGAAGTTAAGTAGGCTATACAAACTAAACTTTTAATAAAAATATAAAAGTATTAGGCAGCGCCTGTGGCTTAAAGGAGTAGCGCACAGGCTCCGTATGTCAGAGGTGGCAGGTTCAAACCCAGCCCCTGCCAAAAACTGCAAAAAAATATATATATATATGTTATATATATTATATATGTATATATATGTATGTATATTATTGGAAGCATTCAATAATAAAGATTTGTGCTTTTACAAGTTTTAGCTGATCTTTCAATTCTTAAAGTCAGATTCTTCTGAAAATTTCTTTTATTACTTTTTAAATGCAGCACTAACAAATACCTGCTAATGGAGGAAAGGGGAGAAACAGGAATTTGCAGAGTACAGAGAGAAGAAGATGATGTCTCTATGTTGTATGTAAGAAAAGATTTCTACTGTTTTGGAAAGTCTTAGCTCAATCTAAGGAGATTCTATATTCTCTTAAGGGTTAGAAACTTCAAAGAGGAATAAATAAAATGGAGTGTCTGCAATATTGTGTCTGACTTATTCTTGGGGAAGAACAATGACAACAAAATGACAACCAAAAAAAATACCTAAAATAAGATAATATTTTTAGTTGCATTGAGTTTGTAGACACAAACAAGCTTATGTGCAATGAGGCAGGAAAAAATCTTGAAGGTGCATTTAGTTATTAAGAAGCTAAAACTTGGCTCAGCACCTGTGGCTTAATGGGCTAAGGCGCCAGCCACATACTACTGAGCCGGCGGGTTCGAATCCATCCGGAGCCCGCCAAACAACAATGAAGGCTGCAACCAAAAAATGGCCGGGCGACATAGTGGGTGCCTGTGGTCCCAGCTACTTGGGAGGCGGAGGCAAGAGACTCGCTTGAGCCCAGGAATTGGAGGTTGCTGTGAGCTGAGATGCCACAGCACTCTATCCAGGGTGACAGCTTGAGGCTCGGTCTCAAAAAAAAAAAAAAAAAAAAAAGCTAAAACTTAAAAACAGAAAATGATTAAGGGAAAAATACAATTTTAATAGTGATCTTTTCTCTAATCTCCTTAATTAAAGTAATCAAGTCTGGGAAGTGAGCAGAGAGTTTTCCATTCTCATGATATTTTACTAAGAAGATGTGTTTCAATTCCATCCAGGTAAATACAAAAGATGTGACGTCTCCATCTTTTTAATGGCTGAAGAGTACTCGATGCTATACATGTACGCAGTTTGTTAGGCTGGCATAGTTTCACATAATGTAATGCATTCGCACTTTTGGTAACTAGACACCTATAAAGTTAAAAAATTTTAATAAAGTATCACTAGGAAAGAATTTATAAAAATTAAAACCATATATGTTAATTCACCCAAAACCTAAAATGTTAGAAAAACAAAAAAGTTCAAAACAAACAAAAATGTAAAACAAAACAACTTTAAGGACATTAGAATGTTATACAATAGTTTCTTCTTATCTACAATTTTGCTTTCTAAAGTTTCAGTTGCAGCAGCCTGAAAATATTACTCACAATAAGATATTTTGAGAGACAAAGAGGGAGAGGGAGAGATATAACCTTTACATAATTTTTGTTATATTATTGTAATTGTTCTGTTTCACTATTAGTTATTATTGCTAATCTCTTACTGTGCCTAATTTCTCACATGACTTTGTATTTTGGCCCAAAGTTTATGGGTTACACAGAGCAAGCACTACTCCCCCTTTCCCTTCCCTTTCTTTGCTGGTATGAAGCTCATGAAGGGGACAGATACCTTCTGGAAAGAATGATGGAAGTCTTCCCAAAGAGAGAAACTCAGGGCTCAGCAATTAGAAGCTGCCATAACAAACAACAACAACAAAAAACTGTAGCTACTGTCTCTTCCATGGGGCCCTCTCTGCCTTTCAACTCAGGCTGAATGTTTTAAAAGGCTTTTTCCCTGCCCACATTGTTTTTGATGGCTACTCAACCAACTTTCATGCTTCTGCTAAGTATGTGGCCTTATACAATTTACTTAATCTTGGTAAAAAGAAAGGAATTTGTTTAGATTTATTAATTTGCTCATTTAATCTTTTCACAACCTTCTCTTCAATGCTAAGTACAAGTCATTTTGCTAAGAGACAAAGCTATAAAGTTAAAAAAAAATAAATCTCTACCCTTAAGGGGTTTATGGTCCAGTGTTGTAAGATTTCAAAAATCCACAATTTGGGATTTCATTAGCCCTTTTTCAAATATTTTAGAGGCCATAGAAGTTGAAGGCTGGGAGGCGAGGTGAATACACGTTGGAATTTGTCAGAGATCTCATCATTTCTTGTCAGAGCCCTTTACCTAAAATCACTGAGGATTACAAAAGCTGGATCTGGCCAAAAGGGAGTTCCATCTGCCTCCAGAGGTCAGTCTCTCCTTAATAATCCTTCCTAGAATCGCCTGAAGTCATTTGGAAGGATTTCAGACACTCATATGGGAAGAAGCCTTTAAGAATTTTACTTGCATAAAGAAACCAGTTTTGAATTTTCTTTCAGATGTGAATTGAATCTCAAGCAAATATTTCCCTTTGATTGAGGTAGAGGGGCTTTTGAGGGTGCATGTGATTTCTATGTTTACATACATGTTCATACATCTTTTGACACCTCGACAAAGATTTTTGCCTTAGGCCACTAAGAGAGTGAATATCACAAAGGGATTAGAATGCTCTGCTTTATAGCATCCGATCTTGTATTGAAATATTAGATCATGCTATTAATTCAAATAAATTCACATATGTTCAATTCAAGTCAAAATTATGAAGGCAGATGACAAAAGGGAGAAGAAAATGGCTTTAATTTAAAGTGAATCTGTTAATAAGGTTTATTTGAAAGACAAATGCAAACTTGTACATTCTATATGTTAATATCCTAGCTCTACTCAGAGAGGGCTCAACAGGTGTGTGCATTCTAAAAGCTATCCACCAACTGGGAGTCCTTTTCTTCATTCTACTTTCTTCTGAAAACTCACTTTGCAATTAGCAAAATGAAACCATTCTCTTTCTGGAATTTTGACTAGAGAAGTAGGAATTTAATTTACACAGTTATCTGCAATTAATTAAAATGAGTAGACACTGTTGGTTTGAAATGGATTACCTCTGGGCAAATCACACTTTAGATCGTCAAAAGAAGGTTTATATCCTGATTGTGGTGGTGGGAAGGGGACAAAAAAAAAACCCTAGTCTCTAATGGTGAATGCTTTTCCTGTTCAACTGATACTCATTGACTGATACTCATTCAAATTAATGGACTCTGAAACTTGAAGCCACACATTGAAGTTGAGTGATAGTGAAGACCAGCTTCATACCCAGATGCTTTACTTAGAGCAGTTGCGAAGGGATTTTTTACTTCTTTATTCCATTATCTCCCTGAATCTTTTATTCGGACAATTATTTCTATTGTGTAATATACAATCAAAAAATGCTATTTTGGATTATTTAGATTAGTTAAAGAAATTAAAATACTTTTTAACTTACTAAATATTTGTGTGTCCTGAACATTTTCTCTAAGACTCTCTACACAGAATCAATAACATTGTGCGTGTCACACTCAGAGGATGTATAGTTATTATCCTGACAACTTTCAAACAAATTTCTGTATGCCTGAATCATAGAGTATTTTAAAGCAACCGGATTTATTCAAATGTAATCTAGAATTTTATTACATGTAAATACACTATGGTTTTTATTTTCTTCCATTAATTGATTTGAATTTAGTTAGTCTAATTTGAGTAAAATAGAGCTCCTAAACATTTATTATCTTTAGTTAGTTCTCAGTGTTCCTGTTTCTATCACCAAGACTCAAATTCTTTTTTAAGTCAGTTAAACACTGAATGAATTAAACAATCAAGAAATAATAAAAATTAAAGGAATTTGACATCCAAATATTGATATCATTAACTTACTATTCAGAGATATAATGATAATCTAAAAAAATGTTTTTTTATGAATTTGAATGGGGATAAGTGAAACAAAATTAAATGATTCTCAACAATACAAGAAAAGTAACAGAAGAAGCAGGTCATATTTTGGGGCCTTATCACTGACAGTAGGTTCAGAAAAGATTTTCTAACTGAATTCTCTTAGGGGGGATAGTTCATAGTAAATGAACAAATTTATATCCTTTAATTATGTTTTGAATTCCTAAAGGCACTTGAATGTTTGGAACCATAGAAAAATATTGTATCTCTTAATTTTCTTAAATAATCAGAATTTTTATTCACAAATGACAAGTTTTTTTAAACAAGATTTTATTGTATAATGATGTTTTTAAAATATCTAAAAATTATCTATGGTCAAAGAAAATATAAATTTATTTTATTTACATATTTATTTGTACATATATGTTTATTTCTGATTAATATATGGGTACAAATGATCAGGTTTGCATATGTTAGGTAAAGTCCGAGTTGTAATTGATACCTTCATCCAGGAGTTGTGCCATATACCCCTACATTGTACCCGTTAGGTGAGAGCTTACCAAACTTCCTCTCTTGAATTTAAGTGTGCTTTTTATTCTTGTGTAAGCATGTAGGTATTTATCTACTAGTTTCATATTAGTACTCAGTCCACCGAATGCTTGCTTTTCCATTCTTGCAATATTTTACCTAGGAGGATGTTCTCCAAATTCATCCAGGTAAATACAAAAGACAGACAGTATCCTTTCTTTCTGAATAAACAGTATCCCATGGTATAGATATATCATACTTCATACATTTGTGAGTTGATGGGCACTTGGTTTATTTCCACATCTGGGAAATTTCCACATTGAGCTATAATAAACATTTTAGTGAAAATGTCCTTATGGTAAAATAGTTTTGTTTTTTTTTCCTTCTGGGTAGATACCTAGTAATGGGATTTCAGGATCGAATGGAAGGTCTACTTTTAGCTTTTTGTGGATTTTCCATACTTTTTTCCAAAAGTGCTGTATTCGTTGCACTCCCACCAACAGTGTATGAATGGTATATGAATGTCCCCTTCTCTCCACAGCCATGCCAGCATCAGCAGCTTTGGGACTTTGTGATGTGGTCTAATCTCACTAGGGTTAGGTGATTTCTCAGGATAGTTTTGATTTGCATTCCTCTGATGATTATGCATATGTATTTTTTGTTATGAATTTCTCTATAATACAGTGGCGCTAGTTAGGAATTAATTATTCTATAAGAAAAATATCCGGAAATTAAAAGTAGTACTACCACGTTGGAAATATTTACCATGATTTATCTCCTTAGATTATGCCATATACAGTTTGAAAGAAAAATAAATGGTCATCCACAGAGTAAATCTGAAATAGAATATTACACTTAGAAGTATTCAAAGAGAATGAGTATTTATAAGATGCTTGGAAGTTTATGTTAGAAATATTGGAGAAGAATTGTGAAATATATCAGGAAAACATTTAAAAGGCAGATCCATTTTGAACACACAGAAATGGGCCTACAAATCACAACTTAAATTTTGTCTTCTGGCTATGTGCCACTCCCATGAAAAACAGTGATAGTTGACTTAGCTAATTTATGGGTTAACCTAGGTCAGTCTTATTAATTTACCAAAGCTTTAAAGCCATTAGCAGTGTCTCCCTTTGATCGTTTCTTAAGTTTGCCCCAGGAATCTTTTTCTCTGAAAACTGTTAGTTACTCTCTCCCATATTTTATGACATACTCCTCAATCTTTCACTCACTCTGTGTGTTCCTTAGGTGTTGAACTGTGCCTTAGTAAATCACTTTAATTTTCTTTAATGGTTGAGGATTAAGAATTTCCAACTTGGACACACACTTAGGTGCTTTTTAGGGCATACTCCTTGTCGCTTTCTATGCCGCAGGCAATGTGGAACAACTGACAGCATTAACATTTTATGTCTTTAGAAATCATTCTTAAGAGAATTAAAGAAAAAATTATAATTGCTGGGGTGGTTAACCCACAAAACCCTACATCATTCCTCTAAAAAAAATCCCACTGGTAATGCTATCAGATGGAGAAACCCAAGTTAATTCATATCACCAAAACTTTACCAAAAGAAAAAAATAAAGTTACATGCCTCAGAATATGTTCCTGACTTACAAGGTAGAACAATCAGGGATTTCACTGAGAAACAAAACATATGCTACCACTACTGGAGAAAATTATGCTCGCTTCACGCAAACTATGATACCTCTTCTGTTTGCTAAATCTTGTTCCCTAAAGAGTAACAAGTGCAACACAAAACATTTAACTTCATATCAAGACCTATGCCAAGATCTTTCAACAGTCTTTCCAATAATAATCATGAAACAAAATAGAAAGTCCAGCTAGCCAGTTGGAACAGTACAGATTTGGTGGTGAGGAGAGATCTGTCTTCAGACTCTGGTTTTGTCACTTAACCATTTAACTTATTTTTATCTTAGTTTATTCATCTCTAAGAAGGATTTATAATACCTATTCTGCATGTTAAACTGAGTTTATGCGTAATAATGAATTCCTCTGCCTAGTGTAATTCCTAGAATTTGAAGAATATTTGTTCATCTCCATAATCACTATATCCATGACCAGCAGTTGCACTATTGCATCTGAGAGGACAGTGGAAAAAAAGGCAAATGGTCATGGATTTTAGCATTTTTTATTGTGAAGAAACATTGGCATCCTTGAAAGATGCATTTATAGACACAGGTAACAAGTGGCCATGCTGTAGCTGGTTACTTTCATATGGATCTATGCTTGTCATTATAAAGGACCACTGGCTCGCCTAAGGTAGGAGCAGCTGAGTGGAGTTATGACAGGAAAGCCTACATACATCTTTTCATATATTAATATGTAAATGTTTTCTTTATTGTAGAGTCTGTATATAAATCATATTCTAATGGTAGTTCCGCCAAAGTGTGACTGATCATCTGCTTTTCCCTAGACATAGGGGCTGGTAATGCTGTTTTCTAGATAACAAGTTCCCTATTTGAGTGAAAATAGAAAGTTTTAAAACCTTAACATAACCTAGAGTCTCAGAGAATTTTTTGTTTCATTAACATTTGTATCAACTGACTAATCTGCTAAAGTGTACCAATCCTTGGAAATAATCCCTGGCAAGTGGGACTGCTCTTTTGCTATAGTGTCAGGACCCGAAAGGCCTGGTCTTGGTTGCCGCAGGGAGGAACTAGGCATGACGCGGATTAGCAGGAGGATTACAAGCTAACCTTAGTTGCAGGGTAGCCCTGAGCCCCCTCCACAACAGCTACTTATTAAGGTCATACACAACAGGTGTGGAGAGTTAAGGTAATTGACATAAACAGGTATGGCGAGTTCAGGTAATTACATATGAGGGCTGCCTGCGGAAGGACTGCCACGTGCTCTCTTCACATGTTCTTTCCCCACAACCCTCTCGAAGAACTACTAAGCATCAATGTTTAACACATGCTTACTAGTGAGTGACCGACCTTATCTCATTCAGGAACACTGAGTTACTTGGGGGATTGCCTCCAATTCAGGAAACATCTCTAGGTTTGCCAGGAGACTGTCCTATTCTCAGCATTCCTTTTAATGTGATAAGAATCAGTAACTGTCCTTTGCAAGTATGGTGTCTAGTCCTCCAAACTATAGACCAAGAATATCTCAGGTACTACTCTGTCTTGACTTGAACCACAGGAACTCAGCCCAGAACCTACAACATGGCCAAACTAGAAGTTGTGAAAATCTCCTTAAGAATCTCCATCTCTAATTGAGAGGGTTTTGACCAAAGCACAACTCTTCAATTTGTGGTTTCCAAAATGCAAGACAAAAAAGTGCTAATTGTAGAAGAGAACACTAAAATATTTCTAAGACTCAAATATTTCTATTTTGTAAGGTGTGAGAAAATAATTTTGTATTACACTGATATCAGTGTTACATGGCATAATATCTAGGGTAACCACTAAAAGAATGTAAACAAATTATTAGACGCCCCTGAAAAACTAAGTGCTTTTTGTGCAGAGCACAGAAACATTTGGCATGCTGATATGCAAAATTATAGAATGGGTCATTGTTTAAAAGACTTTCTTACATAAAATAAAAGAGGCAACTATAGTTTATTTATTATAAACGTAGAAGTGAGAGGATGAGTATCTGATGCAGAATAAGGAATTACAAAGAAGAAGGCTGACTCAAATGACATCTACAAACAGGAAGTTCTACTTCATTACAAGTGTGGAACAATGTTTAAGAAGAAATTGAGAATAAACTATTTTTATAATCATTGTCAAGCAAAGAATAAAAAACATTTATATGAAGTATGGATCACAGGAGAAAAGGCAGGTATGCTGACTTCGTTTTATATGCATAGATACAAAATATTGAAGTACACATTAAAAATCATTTGAGTCCCAAGAATGTTAACCCTGTAAGGTGGCTATCTGATCTCTGCTTAAATATCTCCAGTGATAGAAAGCTTATTTCATGCCTAGGAGGTGTCAGACCATCTTCCAACAGTTTATAAAATGCTTTCTTATTTCATCTACCTGAAAGTCTCTCCCTTTGATTTTACCTACAGTGTGCCCATCTACCTAGAAGAAGCAGAATGTCTTTCCACATGATTCAGGGTATAACCTTCTTTCTACCTGCCTTCATCCAGTTCTTGCTCCTCTCAATTCAGAGTGTGCTATGCCTCTACCAGAGCTTGTATTGTAATGTTCTATTACAATCCAGCTCTGTGGATAGGGTTTAAGTTTGTTGAGGGCCACGATAGGGCCAGCACCATCTATCCCTAGCACCTGACCTGAATATGGTAGGTGGGTAATTGCAAAAGGATTGAGATGCACAAAAATCAAGAAACATAAAATTCTCGTGAATGGAAATGAATGAAGTCCTCTCAGCAGCACGATAGATAAGCTGAGAAAGTTGAAACAGAAGGGATGCTGTCAACTGTTTCTTGGGAGTGAAATAATGTACCACAACACAGAGTGTCTCAAAACTTTGGTAGTGACCTCTGCACAAAGAAGATTCTCAGTGAAAAGTTGCTCCCTCTAGCTAGTTGACATGCACCTGCAGTGCAGGAGCTAGATACTGGAGAGGCTACAACTGCTTCAGGCCCCTGGTGTCGAAGCCAAGGATGCTACCGAAGCCGGCAGAGAGAACAAACTGGAACTGGAAAGCACAACCTGTCCCTCCCACGATGACTCTCCAGAGCTTTCTGTTGGCAAAACTTTTATGCCAGATGGCAAAGGAAAACATATTTAACGGGTCCATCTTCATCCTCACAAACTAGTCAAAAGGTGACTTTGGGGCTGAAAAGCAATACCTTGATAAAGGAAGAGCAAGCAAACCCAGCGCTGTCATTGCATGATACACCACACCATCTAGTCAACAGGGAGGCATTCAGACAGCACCATGCACAGCCAGATAGCTAAGCAGTTCTTTTATAGGGTTTAAGTAACTGGTAATTTGCATTAATTATCTCTGGCTCTCTTAACGAAGTTATAACATTTTCATTTGAAAAATAACTGAGAACATTCACTACTCCCAAGTCTTACATATTTATTCTTACTTTTTCATAGTCATTAGAGATTATTCCTAGGATCTTTATGTTAGAGAATCCAAGCGAGTAGTGGTCATAATGCTGCGATTCATAATATTGTCAGAAGTTTACATCACGACCAATGTAGAATAATACATAAAGAGAAAGTGATTCCATATATCAGCATAAAGCTGCTTCTATGCCTCCAGCAGGATGTATCCCCCACCCTAATGCATGTCTTCCACTCAAGGACAGGGACAAGTAGTGGCTTACCTGGTCTTGCTAAAATGTCCTTTATAGTTTTCAATACTTATTTTTCTGGGGGTCTGGCTTTACCTTCTGTGAGACAAACTACATGTAATTAATAAGGTTGGTCTAGGAATGCAGAGTGTTTTCTTTGTCTTTCTTCTTGATCTTGTTCCTTCCATCAACATTAATGTAGTAACTTTTTCTTTATAATTTTATTGAATCATAATTGTGTACATTGGTGCAATCATAGGGCACAATGTGCTTCATATACAATCAGAAATATTTTGATGGTACTGTTAGAGATAGCCTTCATGGCATTTTCTTGATCACTATATAAAAACATTGATACTCTACCTTTAATAAGTTTCACCAGTACCCTGATAAGATGCACTGTAGGTGTGTTCCCACTAATTGTCCTCCCTCCACCTATCCTCCCCCCTCCCCTCCCCTCCCTTTCCCTTTTCCCCCGTATTCTTGTGATATAATTGGGTTTTCGCCTTCATGTGAAAGCTATAAATTAGATTCATATTAGGGCTGAGTACATTGGATACTTTTTCTTCCATTCTTGAGATACTTTGCTAAGAAGAATATGTTCCAACTCCATCCATCCATGTAAACACAAAAGAGGTAAAGTCTCCATCTTTCTTTAAGGCTGCATAGTATTCCATGGTATACATGTACCACAATTTATTAATCCATCCGTGGGTCGATGGGCATTTGGGTTTCTTCCACGACTTAGCAATTATGAATTGGGCTGCAATAAACATTCTGGTAGAAATATCTTTATTATGATGTGATTTTTGGTCTTCAGGATATATACCCAATAAAGGAATTATAGGATCGAATGGCAGATCTATTTTTAGATCTCTAAGTATTCTCCAAAT
>CAUYON010016429.1:0-16989 GCA_963573935.1 Arctocebus calabarensis | reverse complement strand
TTGATTCTTCCCAGCCATGAGCATGGTATGTTTTTCCATTTGTTGACATGTTCAGCGATTTCTTTTCTTAGAGTTTTATAGTTCTCTTTATAGAGATCTTTCACATCCTTTGTGAGGTTGACTCCCAAATATTTCATCTTCTTTGGCACTACTGTGAAAGGAATAGTCTTTGACTGTTTTTTTGGCTTGTTTGTTTTTGGTGTATATAAAGGCTACAGATTTATGAGTGTTGATTTTGTAGTCTGAGACACTATTGTATTCCTTGATCACTTCTAAAAGTTTCATAGTAGAATCCCTGGTGTTTTCCAGATATACAATCATATCATCTGTGAAGAGTGAAAGTTTGATCTCTTTTGACCCTATGTGGATGCCCTTGATCGCCTTTTCTTCCCTAATTGCAATGGCTAAAACTTCCATTACAATGTTGAAGAGCAATGGAAACAATGGGCAACCTTGCCTGGTTCCTGATCTAAGTGATTTCAATTTAACTCTGTTCAATATGATATTGGCTGTGGGATTGCTGTAGATGGCCTCTATTAGTTTAAGAAATGTCCCGTCTATACCAATTTTCTTAAGTGTTCTTATCATGAAGGGATGCTGGATATTATCAAAAGCTTTTTCTGCATCAATTGAGAGAATCATATGGTCTTTATTTTTTAATTTGTTTATGTGCTGAATTACATTTATGGATTTACGTATGTTGACCAGCCTTGAGATCCTGGGATAAAGCCCACTTGGTCGTGGTATATAATTTGTTTGATATGTTACTGAATTCTGTTTGATAGAATCTTATTGAATATTTTTGCATCAATATTCATTATTGATATTGGTCTGTAGTTTTCTTTTTTTTTTTTTTTTGAGACAGAGCCTCAAGCTGTCACCCTGGACAGAGTGTCGTGGCATCACAGCTCATAGCAACCTCCAATTCCTGGGCTCAAATGAGTCTCCTGCCTCTGCCTCCCTATTAGCTGGGACTACAGGCACGCACCACAATGCCTGGCCATTTTTTGGTTGCAGCTGTCATTGTTGTTTGGTGGGCCCTGGCTGGATTCGAACCCGCCAGCTCAGATGTACGTGGCTGACGCCTTAGCCCGTTGAGCCACAGGCGCTGAGCCAGTTTTCTTTTCTTGTTGGGTCTTTTCCTGGTTTAGGTATCAAGGTGATATTTGCTTCATAGAATGTGTTGGGTAGTATTCCATCTTTTTCTATATTTTGGAAGAGGTTGAGTAATATAGGTAGTTCCTTTTTAAAGGTTTGGTAGAATTCTGATGTGAAGCCATTTGGTTCTGGGCTTTTCTTTTTAGGGAGATTTTGTATAGTTGATGCAATTTCAGAACTTGATATAGGCCTGTTCAACATTTCCACTTCATTCTGGCTAAGTCTAGGAAGGTGGCGTGCTTCTAAGTATTGGTCAGTTTCCTTCAAATTTTCATATTTCTGAGAGTAAAGTTTCTTGTAATATTTGTTAAGGATTTTTTGAATTTCTGAGGGGTCTGTTGTTATTTTGTCTTTACCATTTCTGATTGATGAAATTAGAGATTTTACTCTTTTTTCCCTGATTAGGTTAGCCAAAGGTTTATCTATTTTATTGACCTTTTCAAAGAACCAACCAACTCTCTTTGATACTGTTTGCATAGATGGTTGCTTAACAACAGACTACTGAAATTAGCTCAGGAAGACATAGAAAAATCTGAGTAAACCTATCTTGTCATACAAAAGAGATTGAATTAGTAATCCAAAAGTAAGCACAAAGAAAAACTCAAACTCAGGACGAGATGGATTTGCTAGTGAATTCTACTGAAAGTTTAAAGAATTAACACCAATCCTTCACTTAAGGAAGGACCCTTACCAATTCATTCAATGAAGCTAGTATTTCCTTGATAATAAAACCAGAGAAAGATATGGTAAGAGAAGAAAACTACAGGCCAGCATTGCATATGAATATAGATTCTGAAATTCTCCACGAAATACTAGCAAGTTGAATCCAATAGCATATGATAATGATTATTTACCATGTCCAAGTGGGGTTTATCCCAGAAATATAAGGTCAATTCGACATATGAAAATCAGGCAGTATAATTCTTTGCCAGCAGAATAAAGGACAATTGGTAGATGTAGAAAAGCTTGACAAAATCTGACACATTTTCTTGATAAAACACTCAACTTTGAATAAAAAAGAAGTTCCTCAATTGGATAAAGAGCATCTGTGAAAAGCCTGCAGGTAATCTCATACATAAAGGTGAAAGATTGAAAGTTTTCTCCCTAAGATCATGATTAGGATGTATGCTTCTGTCACTTCTACTGAACATACTACGGGTTTTTAGCCAGAGAAATTAGTTTAGAAAAAAAATAAAAATGTATTATTGCTTGAAGTCATAAAGAAGGCTAGATATATTTTAGTTGCTGTGATCTTGTTTGTAGAAAATTTTAAAGAGTCCTTAAAAAACTAATAGAGCTATTTAATGAGTTTAGTAAGGTTGTAGGAAACATGATCAGTATACAAAAATCAGTTTTATTTCTATAGAGTAGCAGTAAACATCTTAAAGACAAAATTAAGGAAACAATTCCACTTACAATAGCCTAAGAAGAACAAACTTCTTTTAAATTTTATTTTTACTTTTATTTTTTGCAGTTTTTGGCCAGGGCCTGGTATGTGGGGCTGGCACCCTACTCCTTGAGCCACAGGCACCACCTTAAAAGAATAGACTTCTTAAAAACAAATTAATAAATGGAATTCAAGTTTTGTACACTGAAAACTATAAAATATTGTAAGAAATTAAAGAGAACCAAAAACTGTGGTACTGGCATATAGACAGACTTACAGATGAAGGGAAGAGCATTGAGAGTCCAGAAATAAAACCAGACATTTATGGCTGATTGTTTTTGAAAGGGATGTCAAGATAATTTAGAGGGGCAAAGAAAGTTTTTTTTCCCAACAAACAGTGCTGGAATAGTGGGGACATGCACATGCAAAAAAAATGAAATTGGACTCCTATCTGATACCACATAGAAAATGAACTCAAAATGGGGCAAAGACTTAAATATAAGAGCAAAAACTATTAAACTGTCTGAAAAAAGATAGGTGTAAATCTCTATGTTCTAAGATTAGGCAGTTTCTTAGATATAACACCTAAAACATAAAAGCAACAAAAGAAAATTCAGTGGACGTTATGAAAATTAAGTTGGAGGGCACTAACTAGCAAGAACTTGTGCTTCAGGGACATTATCCAGAAATTGATAAGACAACCTCCAAAAGGGGAGAAAATATCTATACATCAAATGTAAAGGTGAATTATCCAGAATATATAAAGAATTCTTATAATTCAAAAACAGACAAATCAATTAACAAATGGAAGAGGGCTTTCTGTAGACATGTCTCCAAAAGAAATGTTCAAGTGGCCAGTACGTACCTGTGAGGAGATGCTCAGTGTCAGGAGGAGATTTGCAGTGGGAGGCTGAACCCTAGCCTCTAGGGATGCTGCAGTAAAACAGACAGATGGTAAGTGTTGATAAAGATGTGAGGAGTGGGGACCATCCTACATAAATGCAAAATGGTGCAACTACTGTGAAAATAGATTGGCAGTCCCTCTTGAAACTAAGCATAGAGCTACTTAGTATATGACCCAGCAATTTTAGTCGAAGGTATATCCCCCAGAAAATTGAAATATGTGTTCATAAAAAACTGGCACATGAAAATTAATAGTAGCAGCATTATTCAAAGCACAAAGGTGGAAAGATCTCAAATGTCTATGAACTGATTTGAATGAATAAAATTTGGTATATTCATACAGTAGAATATTATCAGACAGAAAACATGGATTACTGATACATGCCATAATATAGATGAACCTTGAAAACATAAGCTAAGCGAGAGAAAAGACCACATAAGGTTTGATTTTATTTATATGGAGTGTCTAACCAGGCAACCCTGGGAGATAGAGGGTAGATTAGTGTTTCCCAGAGGTTCAGAGAAAAAGGCCACAACAGTGACTTTAATGGGTACAGGGTTTCTCTTTGGAGTTATGAAGATGTATCTAATTGAAAAATAAACAACCGTGGGAATATACTAAAACTCAACAAATTGAACTTTTTAAAAGGATAAGTTTTGTTAATGTGAATTTTATCTCAATTGAAAAAAGAAAACCATTTGTGTATAAAGAACTCTAATGTCATGACCTTTAGCATGTATAACAAAATTGTTATTATAAAATGTATGTTGAAACATATTACTTGACACAAGAACTATCCAGGTAATAGAATTTCATTTTTAGAATCAAGGTTTCTTTCTTCCTATCCCTTGCCTCCTTTTTTTTCTTTAATAATATTTTTAATTGTATTTTGGCTATGTGGTAAAAGAATTCTGAGGTTACAATGCAGGCTGTATCGTTTAGAGTGCCCTTAGCTGCAAGTAAGAAGAGTGCGGACTGGAAGGGGAGCAGCTCTTCGTTGAGAGCTCAGGTTCTGTCTTTCATTTTGTTATCTTCAGCTGTCATCTGTGCCCTCAGGCGGTTTGCCTTTCTGATAACTTCCCATCTATCCATGCACATTTCCATAGGGAGAAGCGGAAGCTGCCTGGGCCTTCTGTAATCATCATCATCTGTTTTTATTGTTAAAGGGTGAAGAGCTTCTTTCTCATTTCATTGGCCAGAATAGAATCCACAGGACCATTTCTAAACCAGTCCTTAGAAAGGGAAATGGTGTGTTTATTTTTTTAAATAAACTTAATTTTTTAAGAAAATTCTCAGGTTTATAGAAAAGTTGTACAGAGAGTTCCAGTATATGCCACCACATGCAGTTTTCTCTAGAACCCTCTTGCATTAGGGTGGTACCTATCTCACAGTCAAGGAGCAAATGTTGGTATATTGTTATTAGCTAAAGTCCATAGATTACATTTGGGTTTACTTTCTGTGTTGATGGTTCTATTTTTTTTTTTTTTTAAATTTATTGTTAGGGATTCATTGAGGGTACAAGAAACCAGGTTACACTGATCGCATTTGTTAGGTAAAGAACCTCTTACAATCGTGTCTTGCCCCCAAAAGGTGTGGCACACACCAAGACCCCACCCCCTTTGCTTCTTCCCTCTCTCTGCTCTTTCTTTCCCCACCCCTCCCTTCTTCTTTTGATGAATATGTAACATCATGTGTCTACCATTACAAGTTCATACAAAATAGCTACAGTGAGCCATACTTTTTTACCTTCCCTTACCCAACTCAACCCCTAACAACCACTCATCTTTTTGCTATCTCTATGTTTTACCTTTTCCAAAAAAGAACATGATAAAGTTGGAATTACACAGTATATAGCATTTTCTTACTGTCTTCTTTCATTTAGAAGTATGCATTTGAAGTTCCTCTATGTCTTTTCCTGACTTTAATAGCTTATTTCTTTTTATCATTGAATAGTAGATCATGCATTCATCTGCTGAAGAACATTCTGGTTGCTTCCAACTTTCGGAAGCTGCTATAAACATGTAAGAATAAAGCTACTATATGCTATAAACATTTATGTGCAGGTTCTTAAATAGACCTAAGTTTTCAACTCAGGTGGGTAAATTTTTGGGAGTGCAATTGCTTTGAGGGAAGCTGCCAAACTGTCTACCAAAGTGACTGTATCGTTTTGCTTTCTCATCAGCGCTGAGTTAGAGTTCCTATTGTTCTATATCCTTACCAACATGTGGCACTGCCAGTGTTTTGGATTTTAGTCATTCTAATAGATGTGTAGTGGTATCTTGTTTTAATGTGCAATTCCCTAGTGACACAGAAAAGTGAGCATCTTTTTGTATGCTTATTTTCCATTTGTTCCAGCAGGTCTCCTTTTTGGCCTTCTGTCCCTGTCTCACTGATTGGTCCTTCTAACCCTCACGTACTTTCTTGATTACTGTAGCTTTATAGTAAGTTTTGAAGTCAGGTAGTGTCAGTACTTGGCTTTGTTCTTCAATATTATGCTCTGAGTCTGTTATGTTTCTGTAAAACTTTAAAATCAGTTGTTTGATATGTACCAGATATCTTGCTGGGATTTTGATTGGAATCATGTTGAATCTGGATAAAATTGAAAAGAAAGAAACTACATCTTAACCATTTTGAGCCCTCCTATCCGTGAACATATATTTAGATCTTTGTCCTCTTTAATCAGCATTTTGCAATTTTCTCATATAGATCTTGTATATATTTTGTTAAATACATACCTATGTATTTCATTTTTGGGGCTAATAGAAATAGGCTTATCTTTTTAATTTCAAATTCTAATTACTTATTGCTGATGTACGTAGCAAATCAGTTGGCTTCTGTATACTAATGTTGTATCCTGTAAGCTTATTATAATAATTTATTTCCACATGTGTTTATTTCTTACTCTTCATAAAATTAACAGAGTTAGCTTCTTTGCTTTGGATATCTTTTTAAAAGAATTTATGGTGTTTTCATTTTATTTTATTTTTTCCTTGCAGGGAATGTCTTGGGAAACATGAGGTGAGTTATAGGCATAATTTTTAAATAAAACTTACAACCTATATCTTTTCCACAATAGTCATTAAAAATAATAAAGTCATTGTATTACTATTTCAATGTATTAAAGAGTGCAAAAATTTGTCTACTAATTTTAAAAGTATACTGTGCTTTTATTTGAAAATTAACCTGTGTACATGCGTTCACTGTGGAATCATTATGCTGAATTTTCCTTTTAGGACGAGAATGTTTTGCTTCTTTCCATTCATTTTTTAGAACACTTTGATAGGTTACATTGGTTTTAATAATAATTTGTTATTATTAATAAAAACGTATTAGACCTTTATGAAACTTGTTCTCAAATAATAACAGAGTCATTATGGAAAACATGGGTTCAGAAGGTTTTTGTGTGTGTATGTATTATGCTTATTATCTTTTTTTTTTTAAGGTGAGTCCACTCCCGTGCCATGCTGTAGGACCCTACTCTTGTAAGAGAGTTTGTGGACGAACTTTAGATTGTCAGAATCATACGTGTATGAAAGAATGCCACGAGGTAACCGAAGTGGATGGCTGTACTGGCAAAAACAAGGTAATGTTTTTAGGTAGACTATATATATGCTCACAGTATGCTTGAAATTTTTTTTCAGCAATTATACTACAATTGTTTTTTTCCATGTTGCTTAGTTTCTTTACTCTTTTTTGCCCTTATTCCCTCTCCTTCCTCGTTTTTCCTTGGCCTGCTGACTTTAATAGATTGGCACCACTCTGTACCAGTCTCTGCACTCTCATGATACTGGGCCTTTACAGGGAACTCTTCCTTCTGTGCCTCTGTTAGTACTTAGGATATGATTTTATGATAAAAATATAGAAGTTATGTATCTGCTTAGTAGCAGTACACCTCCACTTATTTCTATTCATATTTCTCAGTTTAGAGCATTTGCTTAGTTATTTTTCAGACCTAACATGTGATAGGTGGTCACAATTTTAATAAATTACTAATCTTTTTTGAAAAAATAAGTAGCATCACAGATGTGTATGTTTGTGATAATAATTAAAAAAGCATTTTACAAGAACACGAGAAATCAGTTATTCAAAGATCTCTTAAAAATTGCCATTTCATAAGGAAAAATAAATGTACCAAATTAAATATAAATGACTAAGCTTTTTTAAAAAATATTTTTATAAATTTTCATTGTATAGGGGGTCATAATGTTAGCAAGTATCTTAATGAGAAAAAAGCCAGAAATGTTAAGTTTTATTTCATTATTAACATTAAATTTGTAGATAATTTAATTATTAATGTGAATTATGTTATTGAAAACTTTACTTGCATTATTAGAATGTTTTTGTCTTCAGTTTGGTAATTGTAGTACATGGCAGCACAGATGCTCATAGTATTGTAATTCTGTTCCTGTACAGATAGAGATGTTAATGTATTGCTTGTAATTTCTTCTTCACTACGTGCCTTGATTCTCAAAAGTGTCCTCATGATAAAATGAAAATGATATTGGAATTGTAATAGTCTTTCCTAGAAGATATAACTTGATATTGGAAGTGATCCAGGAAGAGAGCTTAGTGCAAATGGAGATTCAGTAATCCTTCTCTTTTTCATATCTGGGAGGAGCTCACATCCTAAGTATAATTCTTGTTTTTCAGATAAGGAAACTGAATCTTAATGTTGTCAGGGGACTTACCCATGGTCACATAATAGGAGAGTAGCAAGTCAAAAAGAGGCATCCCTGATCTCTTACCTCCCAGCCCAGGGTGCTCTTGTTCACTGTTGTTATTTAAGTGGATTGTTGGAGGCATACCACATAGCCAGGAGGAGCAAACGTGGGTTCCACTTGTCTACTTTTTCAAAAGTCATATTGCCATTTTACCCAGCTGTACGAGTAAAAGACATAGCAATCATGCTTGATTTGTTTATTACCTTTATTGTCCTTGTCTTGCAGCAAATTGTTAGGTTTATGTCCAAAATAAATTCTGAATCTGACAATTTCTCATATCCTATGTTACTAACATCCTAGTCTAAGCCACTATCACCTTGTACTTGGATTTCTGCAGTGTTTTCCTGACTAACCTTTCTACTCTCACTTTTGTTTTACTACATCAACCAGATTCATCTGTTAAAAAACGTAAGTCAAGTGTCATCTCCCTGTTCAATAGCCATGGTAGCTTTCAGTCACTCTCACATTAAAATCCAAAGGCCAGATGATGGCTGCGGAGGCTCTAATGATCTGAGCCCTGACACCTTTCCTCCTTCCCAGCTGCCTGTTCCTCATTCGTGCTTGTTCACTTCTGCTTCTGTTCTTGCTGTTTCTTGAACATTCCACATTTCTTCCTCATCACAGCCTTTGTACTTATTATTCCTTTTCTCTGGAATTCTTCATTGTGGCTATCTTTCTCTTTTAACTCAATTTCTATTCAGATGTGGGCTTTATCAGGCAGGCGTCCTTCTTTTGCTCTCATCACTTTCTATTATCCTGTTCTGTCTTTCTTCAGAGTACTTATGAAGACATTGCATTATGTTCTTCCTACTTCGATGTAAGTTCCAGGGACCTGTCCCATCTATTCCCAGTGTTGGAACAATGCCTGGTGCATATGGGTTGAATGAATATTTGTGGAATAAATGAATATACTTTCTAAAAGTAAAAAATATATATATATAAATTTTTCATAAAAGTGTTTTCATAATTTGACACATTATTTCTTTTTGGTCATAAATGTCAAAAATAGCTTAGACTCTTAGGAAAAGTAACTGCTGTAAGCACTGCTAGACTTTGCGATGATAGTAAAAGCATTTAACCTCAGACTCCGCGTCCACGTCTGTGCATCTCTGACTGACTTTCATCTCAGGTGTGACACATCCAAACCAACAGTAAAAAACTTTGCCCTTCTTTAGTGGATTCTGAGACTAGCTACATTTTTAAATCACAAGAGCAGAGAGAGAAGTCTTGTTAAGTTACAGTGAGGGACATTTATACATTTATAATGTTTGTAAATGTAATCTAAGCTTAATTTACTGATGCGCATTAAAAATAAACTGCTGATTCTTCTCCTGTTTTCACTCATATATGTCTGTCATTGGCAAGATGAGGTAAATATCTCCAGAACTTTGAGTGCTGCAGAATTTTTATGGGTTAACAGTTGTTGATTTCTTTAATTCAGTGATAATTGTGTTTATCAGATGGAAATGAATAAAGATTTTACTCCCTTTTTTTCTACCCCTGACTGTTCTTCAGGAAGTAATTTACAGTTTGGTAGAGATACTTCATGTAGTCAACTTCATGTTAGAGATGAGGGACTTTGACTGAATGAGGTTCTTAATATAAAAATCTTAGGTAAATAATGGTCATTTTGACAGTCTTCTTCTTCTTTTTGAGTATTTTTAAGATAAATGAGAGAACATATTAACTATTTTTAAGAGCTGCAAAAGTATTTTAATGGGATATGTAAATTTTATACCTTTAATATATAGAAATGTTAGACTTCTATGCTTAGACAATTTATTTCCTTTCTATTTTTCAGGCTGGCCCAGAATGCCTTCATTGTGAGGAAGGGTGCTCTAAATCACGGCCACCAGGCTGTCCTCACCCTTGTGTTTTGCCATGTCACCCTGGAGAATGTCCCCCTTGTGTTCAAATGCTTAGAATAAAGTGTCACTGTAAGATAACAAGCCTGTATGTGGAATGTAGGTAAGTGGACTGAAGAAATATTCTTGTCTTACTAAAATTATCTGAATTGGTACTTTTTATAATTCAGAGCCTTTTATGGTATACTTTATAGGATATTTTTCATTTGCATTACTTAAATTTTGGAGACCTAGGTTATCCAGTAGATCTGAAAGGAAGATGTGTAGAATGTTCTACTTTCTAGATTCTTCATCCTGATTTCAAGCAGGAAAATTCTGCTTTTATTCCTTTTGAAAATTCCATATAAGACTTTGTTAGGAAAAAGTTGTATCACTTCTTTAAAAAAATTAAAGAAATACTACTATAACTGACTATGTCAAACTAGAATTTTATTTGATCAAATTTGACTTGTATAGACAAGTATACATTGTTTTATTGTGCTTCACTTTGTTGCTTCACAGATACTGCATTTATATAAATTGTAGGTTTGTGGCAACCCTTAATAAAGCAAGTCTATCGATGACATTTCTCCAGCAGCATATGCTTGCTTTGTGTCTCTTGTGTCACATTCTGGTAATTTTCATAACATTTCAAACTTTTTTGTTGTCATTATATCTATTATGGTGATTAGTGATTAAGTGATCTTTGATGTTACCATTATAATTGTTTGGGGCACCATGGATGGAATCCTTGGTTCTCACTTTAAATCAAAAGCTAGACATGATTAAGTTTAATGAGGAAGGCATGTCCAGAGCTGAGACAGGACAAAACATAGGTCTGTTATCCTAAGTTATGAATGCAAAGGACAAGTTCTTAAAGGAAATTAAAAGTGCTATTCCAGTGAACACAGGAATGGTTAGAAAGTAAGATGGCCGTATTGTTGATGTGGAGAAACTTTGAATGGTCGGGATAAAAGATCAGAGCAGCCACAACATTCTCTTAAGCCAAAGCCTAATCCAGAGGAAGACCCTCATTCTCTTCAGTTCCACAAAGGCTGAGAGAGATGAGGAAGCTGCAGAAGGAAAGTTTGAAGCTGGCAAAGATTGATTCGCGAGGCGTAAGGAAAGAAGCCATCTCCGTAATGTAATAGTGCAAAGTGAAGCAGCAGGTGCTGAGATAGAAGCTGCAGTGAGTTCCCCAGATCAGCTAAAGAAATGGGTGAAGCTGTCCACATTAGGCAGTAGATTTTCAGTGTAGATGAAACAGCCTTCCACTGAAAGATGGTGCCACCTAAGACTTCCATAGCTAGAGAGAAGACATTGCCTTGCTGTAAAGGATGGGGTGACTCTCTTGTCGGGGGCTAATATAGCTGATGTCTTTAAATTGAAGCCAGTGCTAATGTGCCATTTGGAAAATCCCAGGACATTTAAGAATTATTCTAAATTTACTGTGATCTATAAACGGATCAGCAAATCCTAGATAACAGCATATCAGTATATTGCATGGTTTACTGAATATTTTAAATCCATTGTTGAGACCTACTCATTAGGAAAAAGAAAAAAGACTCCTTTCAAAATAATAATGCTTATTGATAATGCACCTGGTCACCCAGGAACTCTTATGGCAATGTACAAGGATGCTGATACTCTGCCTGCTATCATAGCATCTGTTCTTGAGCTCATGGATCAAATGATAGTTTCAATTTTCAAGTCCTAAAATTTAAGAAATATATTTTATAAGGCTATAGCTGTCAGATAGAGATACTGATTTATCGAGCTGGACCAAGTAAATTGAAAACCTTCTGGAAGGGATCTGTCATTCTAGATGTCATTAAGATCGTATGTGATTCATGGAAGGAAGTCATAATATTAGTATTAACCGACATTTAGAAGAAGTTGATTCCAACCCCCATGGATGACTTTTGAGGGGTTTATGATCTCAGTAGAAGGAATATCTGCAAATGTGGTAGAAACATCAAGAGAAGCAGAACTTGAAGATATGACTGAATTGCTGGGGAAAGAGAAAAAAAGATAAACCTCAAGAATAAAAAAGGGCAAAGGATGTGAACAGCCAGTTGACAAAAAGAAATTAGAAAATGGTCCTTAGCACATCAAAACAGAGAACTGAGCTGTAATGACACACAAGGAACAGTAAAGCACACCTGCTGGTTACAAAATATCACTGTCCACTAAAACCGCCCCTGGAGAAAAGTCTTAAGTCCTGGGCTGAGATAGGTACAGTGCAAGAGGAGCCTGGGACATTTGTATCAGCCAGATAGAAAAAAATACTAAAAAACAGATAGAAACATATCAAAAGGACATGGGAACCAATTTAAAGATTCTCTCATGGGCCTCTGATGTTTATAATTTAAAAATCCAAATGACAGTGACAGATTAAATAAGAATCATTAGTTCATGCTGGTATTAATAAATAGGATAGAGGGAGCTCTTATCTATAGTAAAATGCCAGTTAATGTAGAAGAGAAGATGGGGCTAGAAAATTACTTGTTTTGTAAAATAATCTTGGCTATTTCTCTGGTGTTCTGTGCTCTAGAATACTCTACGTAGTATCATTGGAATTAATTGGCTTTGAGGGTTTTATAGAGTTATAAGAATAGTTAAGTAATTTGAGGATAAAATTACAGATAGAGAAATAGTTAAAATATTTTTTGAGGCAAAAAATACATAAAATAATTATGGACATGATTGAAATTATGAATTTTTAGGAAAAAATGATAGAAAATGGACTTTGATTTGAATGTCATCAAAATTTTCTGTCTTGTTTTTAGAAAAATAACCACAGCTGATGAAAACGGAAAGAATCTCCTCAGTTGTTGCAAAAATCAGTGCCCTAAAGAGGTAAGGTTTAATAGAGTCTTTTAAATTATGTTCCTTGGGCATTGTTCTCTTAGATTTTCTGTTTTCTTGTATGGCTGTTGTCTTATTTCAGATCCTTTCTGAAGAATGTGGGTCCAGAAAGGAAATGTGATTAATTCTATAGAAGCGTAATGAATAGGGTTAGAGTAAGTGTACTTCATTTTATAAAATTTGGGAATGTTAGAACTAGGAATGACCCTTTGAGGATTTTTTTTTTAAGAAAGTAATTTTAAAGATAGCTTATATACTTCATATAAAAAAAATGGCGACCTAGTGTTTATCCTCCAAAATGCAATTCAGACTTAAATATAAATAGACTGAGAACTGTATGGGTTGTAAGGAGTTAGACAGTGAATCTGTAAGTTCCTTGAAAATGAGTGTGTGTGTACACGTGTGCATGCGTCTGTGGTGGGTCGTGCGGGTGACAGACATCCACGTCCACTGTGCTGTGAAGAAGTTTTCATAGACGATGACTATGGACATTTTCATTGTGGCTTTTGGTGTTGATACCATTCAGTTTATTGAATTTTTAAAGTTCACTGCTGTTATTAATTAATAAAAAGTGTTCATATGCAAATAGTGTTTTTAAAGATTCTGATGCTTGAATAAATGTATTCAAACTAAAAGTATCAAAAGTTTGAAAAGTTGTTCAGAGTAAAAAGGTAAAAACTCACAAGTGATTTATCCTGGTAGTAGTTTGAGAAACCAAAGTAGTCCATCTCGATTTGGGCAGTTTGAGAAGGAGCATGCTCTTTTTTGTGTTGCTCGGTTTGTAAATCAATTACTTGATTTGGGTAGGCATTTATAAAAGAACCCTTTTGATTTACAGAGGTACTAAATAGATGTATGAAATTTTCATTATCTTTATGTACTTATCTAAGTTTCTCATCCTGTTGAGAGTCAGGAAGAGATAATAACTAAGTCATAAATACAGTATTAAGTCTTTAAGTATAAAACAAGAAACATTTTTTTGTTAACAATATTTTCTCTTAAATAAAACTTTAGATCACTTTTGATAGGTTTCAGTTTAAGAACTGAAACGATTAGAAATTGACCTTGAGGGTTTAAGAATTTATGTAAGATTATTTTAAAAGAGGGCATTTGAAGCAATAGGGATTATTTTAATAATCCCATAGTGAGATGACCATGCACACTTCCATCTCCCTTTCAAGTTTTCAGATTCCCAGGAGAGAAAGTCTGATTGGCTCATCTTGAGTCCCAGGGCTCCTCTTGACATGGGGGTACAGACAGGGAGCTGGAGCAGGGGGCACGGCCTCAGCTGTGCTTCTGGGGGAAATGTGGTGACCCAGGCAGCCACCTCAGTTTCTGTCTTCTACAACTTCTAGTAGCACTGGATGTAGACAAGCAAGGACATTCATGGAGTAGTAGTTAGGTGAGATGGTCGTGTCACATAGAAGATGTACAGAAAAGAGGTACATATTTTGAGAGCAGAAGACTGAGCCAGAGAAAAGGAAGACTTTAAAGATGTTGGTGAAATTGTGAAGAGTAAGTATGAGGTAATTTAGGAGGCAGAAAGATGTATCGTCAAGACCCGTGGTTTCATCAGCCCCCAACCCATTGGAGAGATAGAAAAAGTCAGTGAAAAGCCATAGAATCACAGCTGATAATCACATTGTAATTATGTGATTATGATTATAGTAGAGCCGTGATTCTTTGTATTTTCAAAAAGATCACTATTGCTTCTGATATGCCTCCCTATTCACTTTCCATATTTACTTTACCTATTGATTTAAAATTGAAGTAGAGTGGCTAGTTATTTTTTAGAGATGATGACTGATGAAATTGCCTCAGAGATTAAGGAAAGAACAAGAGGATATAGAGACATATTTTGAGGGGAAAAGATTGTAGATGGTGAACCAGTGTCTAATGTTTGTCTTTTTGAAGTAGGTGTTAGAGGCACTGGCAGGAATGAAGGTGAGAGTGAAATTTTAAGGACTAAAAGGCTAGAAAAACCTCTGTGAGGCAAATATTCGGTAATGAATAAATACTGAGGCTCTTAAGTGGTGTTCAGGCCCTGGTATTAGCTGTAAGGAGAAACAGTTCTGGTCCAGGAATGCCTCGTGTGGGGCTTATTCAAGCAGTACTCTGCCCTGTGCATACACAATGTGAGTGATCTAAAAGTTAAAGAACAGGAAGCCTAGTTAACACTAGAGAGACAGTGGAAAAGGATTCTGAATTTCTTAAAGTTGGTGGAGTCAGTAGTTTGGAAGATCAATCTGGTGATCTCATAGAGATCAGAAGTTAGAAAATCTAAATGTTTATGAAAGTTTCTACTATTTGCAAAGTATCTTTGTTAGAGATTATGCAATGAGAGATATGAAAAATATATAGATACTTCTTGATTTATGTTGGGGTTGCATCCCCATAAACCCATCATAATGTTGAAAACTATAAGTCACACCATCATAAATTGGGGATTGTGTAAGACCATTGCCCTCTACTAACTTAACGATAATTTTTCTTATGATAGCTGACTATACTGAGCTAATCCTCACAACTTTATAAAGTATTTATAAAATATTCCTCTTTACAGTTTTACATGTAAAATTCAGAAAAGTTAAGTGACTTGCCTAGGGTCCCTCAGTTCATAAACAGGGAATCTAGGATTCAGTTCTAGGTAGTAATCCCTAACAATAGTGTATTTTATTCACATTCAGAAATGTAGGAAATGCCTAAAAAGGAAGTTCTTTTTTGGGGTAACAATGCAGGACAATACAAGCAATGTCACAATAGTTTAGAATGGGAAATTATACAAATGTACCTTTATTTACAAAATATTCATTACAAATTTTTATAAAATATATGTCTGCATGTTGATTATAAATATAAAAATATTTAAAATATAAAATATGAGTTTATTTTTCCTGTTCATCACAGTCTTTGTTTTGGCTACCTAAATAATATTCTAATATATAGTGGCAAGAATAAATGTTTGAGATTAAGAGCCTGAGCAGTTGTGACACAGTGCCGTGCCTACGGACAAAGAAGTTTTCTTTCTTTCTCATGTAACAGTTCAGGGAGGGGAGACAGGGCACTGTGTTCTGGGTGTTCATCCACGAGTCCCAGGGTAGCTGATGTGTAGTGTCCATTACTGCTCTACTGGAAAAGCACATGGAGGTGTACTCCTGAAATGATTTAAGGCACAAATCACTTATATGTACTTGTTGACATTCGTGTGACCAGAACTTAGTCACAGGGCTACAACTAATTACAAGGTGCTGTGACATATACTTTTGGAATAGAGTTGGGGAGAATATTTAAAATTTTTATTTAATAAAAATAATTTATATCTAAAAATTAGCCTATTAGCCAGGATTGATTGACTCTGTGTGGCTGACTTTCTTAAAACAGTTGTTCAGATGGAGGGAAGTAGAGCATGACCAAAATAAATATGTAATTGCTTCATTTTGGTTTTATTTTAGCTTCCTTGTGGTCATAGATGCAAAGAGATGTGTCATCCTGGTGAATGTCCCTTTAATTGCAACCAGAAGGTAAAACTTAGATGTCCTTGTAAAAGAATAAAAAAGGTAAATATGCTAAGTTTTTGAAAATACTTTTCTATGTAGCCTGGTTTTGTTTACTTTGGTCTGTATGTTTTGGTAGTTCTTTGGTTTTAATTTTTGCCCTCTAGTTAAGGTTTTTTTTTTTTTTTTTGAGACAGAGCCTCAACCTGTCACCCTGGATAGAGTGCTGTGGCATCACAGCTCACAGCAACCTCCAATTCCCAGGCTTGAGCAAGTCTCTTGCCTCAGCCTCCCAAGTAGCTGGGACCACAGGCACCCGCCACAATGCCCGGCCATTTTTCGGTTGCAGTTGTCATTGTTGTTTGGCAGGCCCGGGCTGGATTCGAACCTGCCAGCTCAGGTGTACATGGCTGGTGCCTTAGCCCGTTGAGCCACAGGCGCCGAGCCTCTAGTTAAGGTTTTATATCATAGATTTTTTTTTTTTTTTGTAGGGACAGAGTCTCACTTTATCGCCCTGGGTAGAGTGCCGTGGCCTCACACTGCTCACAGCAACCTCCAGCTCTTGGGCTTAAGCGATTCTCTTGCCTCAGCCTCCCGAGTAGCTGGGACTACA
>CAUYON010016427.1:0-29125 GCA_963573935.1 Arctocebus calabarensis | reverse complement strand
TCCTTTTCTCAGAGTTTCTTAGTTCTCTTTATAGAGATCTTTTTCACCCTTTGTTAGGTAAATTCCCAGATATTTTATCTTCTTTGGCACTATTGTAAAAGGGATAGAGTCCCTGACTACATTTTCAGCTTGACTATTTTTGGCATATATAAAAGCTTACTGACTTGTAAGTATTGATTTTGTATCCTGAGACGCTGCTGTATTCCTTGATCACTTCTAAGAGTTTTGAAGTTGATTCCCTGGATTTTCCAGGAATAGGATCATCTCATCAGTGAAGAGTGAGAGTTTGATCTCCTCTGACCCAATTTGGATACCGTTGATCACCTTCTCTTGCCTGATTGCGATGACTAAGACTTCCATTACTATGTTGAATAGCAGTGGAGACAGTGGTCATCCTTGCCTCATTCCTGATCTGAGTGGAAATGTTTTCAATTTTACACCATTCAATATGATATTGGATGTGGGTTTTCTGTAGATGGCCTCTATCAGTTTAAGAAATATTCCTTCTATGCCTATTTTCTTAAGTGTTCTGATTATGAAACAGAATGCTGGATATTATTAAAGGCTTTTTCTGCATCAATTGAGAGAATCATATGGTCTTCGTTTTTTATTTTATTGATGTGATGTATTTTATTTATAGATTTGTGTATGTTGCTATATACATATATATATATATATATTTGCAGTTTTTGAACAGGGTTGGGTTTGAACCCGCCACCCCCGACATATGGGGCCAGTGCCCTACTCCTTTGAGCCACAGGTGCCGCCCAGATTTGCATATGTTAAACCAACCCTGTAACCCTAGAGTAAAACCAACTTGATCAAAGTGTATAATTTTTTCGATGTGTTGTTGAATTCTGTTTGCTAAGATCTTATTGAATATTTTTGCATCGATATTCATTAATAATATTGGTCTATAATTTTCTTTCTTTGTTGGAGCCTTTCCTGGTTTGGGTATCAGTGTGATATTTGCTTCATAGAATGTGTTGGGAAGTAGGCCTTCTTTTTTTATGCTTTGGAAAGCGTTGTATAATATAGGTACTAGTTCCTCTTGAAAGGTTTGATGGAGTTTGGATTTGAAGCCATCTGGCCCTGGACTTTTTGTTTTGGGGAGGTTTTGTATTGTTGATGCTATTTCAGTGATTGATATAGGGCTATTCAAGATTTCTAATTCTTTTTGCTTGAGTCTAGGAAGGTGACATGCTTTCAGGTATAGGTCTATTTCTTTAAGATTTTCACATTTTTGGGAATAGAGATTTTTGTAGTAATCGTTGAGGATTTTTTTAATTTCTGAAGTGTCTGTTGTTATTTCTCCTTTGTCATTTCTGATAGACAGTATTAAAAATTTTCCTTTTCTATTTCTGGTTAGGTTGATGAAGGGTTTATCAATTTTGTTAATCTTTAAAAAACCAACTTTTTGTTTCATTGATCTTCTGAATGATTCTTTTGTTTTGAATTTCATTTAATTTTGCCCTAATTTTGGTTATTTCTTTTCTTCTGCTGAGTTTGGGGTTGGCAGTCCTCACCCGGTAAGCCTCTGCTCACCAGCCCTGCTGGAGATAGGGGACCATGCCCTAGCCCTCAGGTCTTGGTTCATACTCAGCAAGCCACTGCTTGAGGGTTCTGTTGGAATCAGGGGACCACTGCCTTGCTCTCAGGTCTCACGCCTAGCAAGCCTCTGCTCACAGGCCCAGCAGTTTCTGGGGACCAGCTCTGTCTGTCAAACTCAATCCACACAGGGCAACCACTCTCCCGCTGTGGGTGCTGTCAGAGCTGGGGGTTCTGCACCCCATTCCACCAAACTCCACCCGAACCGAGGGTCAACACTACTACTGGCTGGCATGGTCATAACCAGGGGATTGCTCCTCCTCCCACCAAGTGTCCCTTTCCTCTCACACCCTTTTTCTTCCCCATTAGTCACAGATTCTATTCTGATGGTTGGCAGTCCACGCTATGCCCAGATCTCTCAGGACAAGACCAAACACTCTGTACTCTGCAGGGGACAGAACTTCAGACCACCATGTGAGGCGGAAGGGTGGACTGGGAGTTTGGAATTGTGGGGGAAAATATCTGTTCAATTTTATGCCTGGCGGAGTGGTGTCTGGGTTCATGAGTGGGACTTTGTGGAGAAAGGGACCTGGAGTTTAATGTCTCCCTCTGGAGAGGTAAAATGAGAGGTCTTTTGTTCCCTGCTACTTTGCAGATAGCCTGCCCAGGCCTCCTGCCTGGGGGAGGGGTTTCCCATCCTGTAGTCAATAGACTTTGTATCTGTAATTTGTTTTCTTGAATGCTCTTCCTTGGAGTTACAGCTTGCCAAACTTCTTTCTTGGCTTAGCTCCTCACCTTTGACTTCATAGAGTCCGATTCTGTCCAGGTTTTCTTCCTCTGCTCAGGAGCCTCTGCTGAAGGCAATAAGCTCTCTTCCCAGAATTCCCCCATGACAAGTATTTTGAATCTTTTCTCAAGTTTGGTGATTTAAGTTTTTTCTGAAAAATCAACCATTTTTCTGAGATTTAAAATTGAATCAGGATGCACTTGTACAAAGTATTGTTATTGTTTTTAAAATGTTATTCATATATATATATTGCAGTTTTTGGCCGGGGCTGGGTTTGAACCCACCACCTCTGGCATATGGGGCCAGTGCCCTACTCCTTCAAGCCACAGGTGCCGCCCTATTTCTATATTTTTAAAGTAGCTTTTAGATTAGTTTATCAACACTACTTGATATCTTCTTTTAATTTGAAATTTGATCTTTGCTATTAATTTCCTAGGGACTGCATTGTTCCAACTTTTCACGTTTATGTATTTTTTTTGAGTACATGTTTAGTTTACATCCATTTTTCTCTTTTAATAGTAAAAGCATTTAAAAAATGAAATTTGCTTTTAAATACAGCTTTGGCCACATACCCTGGGGTTTGGCAGGCAACAACCCTGGTTAAAATGACAGGTATTTTAGAAAATTTACTTTTTTTTCTCCTTAATTCAAGAGTTGCTTGTGAGGATGTCTTAAAACTTCTGGAAGGAAATGAATTATTTAAGCTGTTACTAAAGCCTATTTTTTCTCTATCTTATGATAAGGGTTTTTTTTGTAATAATTCTGTGTCTCTTTGCGGTATTCACAGAATAGAGTATGTCAGTGAATTCCCATTTCTATTATTTACATTTTCCATGTCCTTGGTTCCAGCATACTTGATCTGTTTTAGACTGAGAGTTGTGGGTGCAGCTCCATTTTATTTTTTAATCAAATGTTCCTTTTATTTTAATCTCTTTTTCTGTACAGATTTTGAGGATAAATTGTTTGGCTCTTGCTTGAAGATTTCATGATTCCTTTCCTTGTCTTATGCATTATCCCTTAATTTGATACAAGTGATCCTCACTGTCACATTTAATTCATTTTGTCTTAAATTGTACTCAACATTAAGGGTGCTCTGATTTCTTTTTTATGCTTATTTTCCTGACCAATCTTCATTCATCTTTTTATTTTTAACTTGTTTGCACTGTTTTATTTGTTTATTTTTTGCCTGAGTCTTCTGTAAGCAGTGCATAGATTGATATTGTTTATTAACCCAATTTGAGAGTATATGTCCTTTATATTAGGCAAGGGGTTAGTTAGCCGTACTGGATACACTGCTGCTGAGGATGGGCAGAAACTGCAGACTTCTATTCCCTCCTCCCTCCCTCCAACTTTCCCTCCCTCCTTCCTTCCAAAGGCCTCCCTCAAAAGAAATGACATGGACAGTTGCCGTATTTCCCTATTTTCAGACCCAATCCCTGAGGTGAAGCCAAAAACATCCAGTGCCCAGCCTCCCTTGGGCAGGGATGAAGGCTCCAGAGGGCTGCACAGAGCTTCTGCGCCTGCTCAATGTAAAGACAAAGACAAATGGAAGGGGCCTTACAAGGCCTCTTCTGTGGATGGGGAGCAGCCAAGGGCACCTGTTTGGACAGAAGCAACCATGGAGGGTGCGGGTCCCGGCACGGCGCTCACTGTTGTGAGTATCTGGGATGCTGTGCCCAGGTCTCCAGAGGCCCAATCCAGGTTCCCCCTTGATGTTGCTCTCAGCTGCCCAGTGCCCAAGCCCGTCTCTCCAATTAGGTGGCGATGTCCTTTAGCCATTCCTCCCAGCTTCCAATGGACAGCAAGGTCTCTTCTCAATAGGTTAAAAACCCTGCATAACAGACACCAGGAGGGCGGAGTTAAAGTTCCTAAAGCTTTTAATGCCTTGACAGGGAGGGTAGTGGGTTTTCCTGCTGGTGGCCCCAGTGCTGGGAGGAGGTTTTGGGGTGGATCTCAGCAGGGGCCATTATGATGCCAGTACTCATGGGGGACAAGCTCCTGTGCCTCGGCCTCAGGCTGCCCTAGGGATGGAGTCACAGGACCTATCTTTTCTGGGTCACCTGTTGTGTCCCTATCTTCTTGAAAGTGCCCACAGAGGCTATCTACTAACCACCCTCCAGTCCCTAAAAATATTATACAGGAAGCCAATGCAAGGGCCTAAAAGTTTGTGTCCTACCAAATTCCTAAGTTGAAATCTTCACCCTACAGATGATGGTGTTAGGAGGTGGGGGTGGTGATTAGGCCATGAGGGTGAAGCCTGCATGAATGTGATTAGTGCCCTTGTAAAAGCAAGCTACTTTTACCTTGTGAAAGTATAAAGAGAAGCTGTTATCTGTTACCTGAAGAGGCTCTCACCAAAACCCACTTGATCAGACTTCCAGTCTCCAGAATTCTAATACATAAATGACTGTTTCTAAACCACCCAGTCAATGGCACTTTGCCACAGCAGTCTGAGCTAGGACAGAAAATGATGCTTTTATATTTCAAATGTAGTATTCAAACACACTAGTGTGCTGTCCATTTAAGGCCTTCGATTTCAATGAAATTTTGACACAGCCTGGCGAGCAAAGGGTGAAGGTCTTTCTGCACAGTGCCAGAGCTGGCAGACTCCTACCAGGCTCGCCCAGGTGCGACAGAGCTGGGAAGCAGCTGTCTATTTCTGGCTGGTGCAAATGCCTACATTCCGGAACAAAGCAGTTGGTTCTCTTTTTGGAACTATCCATCTAGTTCTGGTACAGAGAGTGGAACATGTGGTATGTTTCTTGAGAATATGATTTCAAATCTGTTCCCATATTTGCTGTAGGTAAAGGGAGTTTTTAGCTTTCTTTGTTTTTCTCATATATACGGGGTCACATAATCCCAGAGGGCAACATTGTCTGAGTTTCCCATGTAGGCTATAACAAAAGATCACAAACTTAGTGGCCTTAAACAACACCAATTTACAGCTTACAGTTCTGTGGACCAAAAGCCTGAAAAGAATCTCATGACTAAAATCCAGGTATTGACAGGGCCAAGTTTCCCTTCCAGAAAACGTATTTCCTTGCCTTTTCCATCCACGTTTTTGGGCTGTGGGCTCTTCCTGCATCTTCAGAGCTGGCAATGTTGGACAGAGACCTGAGCTGCAATCTCCCTGGGACTCTCTTTGGATTTTCTCTTCTACTTTTGACTCTTATATGATTATATCAGGCCACTGAGCTAATTCAGGATAATCTCTCCATCTCACGGTTAAACTGATCAGCAACCTTAATTCCACTTTGTCATATAATCTGACATTTGTATTGTGACATGCAAGCCACAACTGACTGAAACACCTCCTCCAAATTTTGGCAGGACGACCATGTTTCACAGCTGCATGAAGCACTAAGTCTGCGGGGTAGAATATGGGCCTCCAAAGACATCCACATCAGAACCTGTAAGTATCTTACTAAAATCTCTTGGTGGGGTTTTTCATCACTTTCAGGATGAAATCTAAGTTTCTTAATCTGGTGCATATTGGTCATCTACATCTGCCACAATAATGCGATGTAACAAAACATCCCCAAACATAGTGGTTTGCAACAATAATTTTTGGTTCTAATGTTCACATGCCTGCAAGTTGTCTGTGGATCAGCCAATCCCATCTGGGCTTCTGTGAACCTCCCTGTTTCAGGATGAAGGTAAAATATTTGTTGAATAAATGAATGGTTGTGTGTATGGATGACAGCTTCTGAGCAGTCACTTTATTACCTACTTCATATAAAGACATGCTGGACAATGACATAATCACACTTAAAAGCAGATTAAAAATTACATATGCACATTGAAAGCCATTTCCAGACAGTGAAAGGTGGTTTTCCTTTAACCATCTTTTGTGACCATCCTGGCTTTTAAAAATAGCTAAGCTAATTTAGAGTTGAATATTGTTTTCCCTCACATTTTAGATCAGTTGTATTTCTTTCCTTTCAACAAGCTCTATTTTTCTTTCTTTGTTTCTTTTTTTTTTTTTGAGACAGAGCCTCCAGCTATCACCCTGGATAGAGCACTGTGGCATCACAGCTCACAGCAACCTCCAATTCCTGGGCTCAAGCGAGTCTCTTGCCTCCAGCCTCCCAAGTAGCTGGGACTACAGGCACCTATCACAATGCCCAGCCATTTTTTGGTTGTAGCCATCATTGTTGTTTGGCGGGCCCGGGCTGGATTCGAACCTGCCAGCTCAGGTATACATGGCTGGCGCCTCAGCCCGTTGAGCCACAGGCACTGAGCCTCAACAAGCTCTATTTTAAGTGATAATTATCCAGCACCTTTACTCTTCCTGAATTTTGCCTCAGGCACAGAGCAAGTGTATTTCATCTATAAAAAGTGAGCCCCAAACAGATCCCTTATTGAAATCCTCAAAATAATTCAAATACCACTTAATTTTTACTTATTTTTAGTGTTCTTTGGAATCTGTGTGTAGATTATTTTGATATTTTGAAAAATCAAGGGAGTAAACTTTTCCTTATACTAATACCATGTGAATTCATTCATTACTCTTTAGTGAAAACTGAATCACATTAAATGTGAACTATTGAACTTCAAAATTTGTTTATATCCAAATGAAAGAGTTAGGAACATAAAACTAAAATATTAAACAAATACATGGGCTTTGAATTTGACCAGAAATCTGAGCAACTTTAGAAATTTATTAATTCATGTTAAAATAGAAATTTAAGTTTTTAATCTGTCAAATATAAAAGAACTACAATACATTCTCATTGTTGTCTTGGTTTTACATTTTATCTATCCAACATTTATTATGGTATCAATGTTCTGTTAGGTACAAAGACCAAATCCTATGTGTTCTTTTCTACATCCTCTTACTGAAATGTTGCATGGTTCACCATACTGTGAATCCTCTCTCATAGCAGTAAATAATAAGCACAACTTATTCAACAATAAGTATATTCCTGGTGACTGTTGGTTGAAGGATAATTATAGCACTTAAGAAAAAAACCACAAATAATAGTTACTTAAACTATAAGGGCTTATTCTCTCACCTAGGAGAAGTTGGGTAGTAGACAGAACAGGCTGGTGTGATAGTACCTGGACATCCTCTAGGACCAGTCTCCTGCTTGGCCACTCTCACCAAGTGCAACTCATGGTGCAAGAGGTTGCTAGAACTCCAGCCATTATGTCTGCATCCTATGCAGCAGGAATTGGGATAAAGAGAAGGGAAAACAAAGATGCCCTTTCTACTTGTATCAACCCCTTTTAAGAAGACTTCTGAGAAATCTTCCACAAAATTTCACTTGTATTTTATTGACCACAACTTATAAGTTATAGCCATGACTCATTGCAAGGACATATGGAAATGTAATCCTTTAGCTGGGCCCATTGCTGCCTCCAAGTCAAGATTTTATTACCAAGAGATAAAAGGAAAAGACACTTTAGGTAAACAGCAACCATCTCCACTACAAAGTGCTTCTGCTTCTTTGTGGGTCAAAGCATCTTCTTTGATTAAAACTATACATTGTTCCTGTGATCAAATGTCCACACTTCTTAAGACGGTCTTCAAGGAGCTGAGTGATTTGTGTCTCCATCCTATATCTCCAGCTTTGGGTCAGAATGCTCCTTGAAGGATGGTCTTTCTTCCCTCTGAACATTGGACACACTGTTTCCTGGACTGGAGGAAATCTCATTAAATGCATCATCTCCACATATCCTACTCATCATCCATGGTTCCACTCAATCACTGAATCCTTGGACTGCAAAATCTAACTGTTCATTGAGCAAATGAACTTCTATAGTGAAATTCTAAGTGCTGAGAACATGGGTATGGGGATCTGGGGATATTCAATAAATATACGAATATGTATGTCCTGTAACATGTCGGGTGGGGTGGGCATAGGAGGAAAAGTGAGGCTAGAGCTACCAAAAACCTGCAGGATCCATACGGAAAAAAGGCCTCATTCAGGTCCTTCAATGAGAGCAGACAGGCCTACTGACTGGTATTAAATTACAACATAGTCAGACCCTCTGGCCCTTGGAACCCTATATCTCACCCTCCCTATCTTTTCTTGTTTGTTCTGAATAAGGGTAGGGGAATAGAAGCAATTTGATGGGGGTATAATTTTAGATTATTGATGGAAAATTCATGAAGAAACTGACATTTGATGGGGATCTCAAAGAAGTGAAGGTATGAGCTTTGTGAGGGGTGGGGAGGAGCATTTGAGGCTGAGTGAACAGCTGTGCGAAGGCCCGGAGGTGGGCACTTGGTTGACATACTCAGGGAACAAGAAGGGAGAGGCCAGTGTGGCTGAAACAGAGCATTTGAAAGGCGGGTGGTTGGAGGTGGGTGGAGGGTCAATCACAGAGGCCCTGGGGAGCCCGTATGAGATCTTCAATGAGATTGGACACTTCACAGGGGGTGATTGGAGGTAGGTGGAGGGTCAATCACAGAGGCCCTGGGGAGCCCGTATGAGATCTTCAATGAGATTGGACACTTCACAGGGGGTGGTTGGAGGTAGGTGGAGGGTCAATCACAGAGGCCCTGGGGATCCCATATAAGATCTTCAATGAGATTGGACACTTCACAGGAGTATGACATGATCTGACCCTGTCTCTTATGTCCTCTCTGTTTGCCATATTTCCTGCCAGATTGAAATATCTGGTAAACTCTGAATAAACTTTTAAGATTGATTTGCATTTTCAAATTATCGATGCAGAATTGATTTGGTTATTCCAGAACAGAATACATATTTTTACAAAATGGCTTTATGTTTCTTTACTCAGATATTGAGTGCGTAAGACTATCCTCACCACTGGGGTGTCACCTGGAAGGCTGGTCCCAAGTGGGCAGCCGGAGGGAAGGGCAGTGAGGTCCCCGGAGCTCACATGGAGAAGACCTAGTCTGATGTCACCGTGATTTTCAGAGGGAAGTGGATTCCATGTTTTTCCCCGATTCTCTTCTTTGCTTTGGAATCTTTTCTACTCTGATGACCTCGCACACCCACCAAATATACAAAGACTGAGAAGGAAGTGGAGCGGGGAGTGTAGACTGGAAATATAAGGGTGCATCTCTCCCCAAGGGGTTCACGCCCCATGTTGGCTTTGCTCCAGCAGACCTGAGACCAGGCTCTCGTGAGTGAGGACATGTCACTGATGGGTGGCTTTTCTGTGGCTCTACTTCTATTCCCTGTGTTGGAGGACGGAGGGAGGACCTTGTACCAGGCTCCCGAGCCGACCTGAGCGAGGACAGCAGCCCTGAGGGAGGGGCGCAGTCCCTGTGTACACAGAAGCCACCTCAGATCTTGGGCTGAAGACATGTGTGACTCAACAGCCACTTAGAAGCTGCCCAGAGTGATTCTCAGGTTCATTAAGGTTGAGTAACAGTGATTAGTGTGGAAGCAAATTAGAACAACAGTGGTGCTGATTAGGAAGCAAATCAAAATGCTCCAAAGGAAAACATTTTCTCTGAGCACCTCAAAGAATTCCACCCTTTAATTATCTGTCCGCCCAGTATCATAGAGAGAGAGAGAGACAGAGAAAGATTTTCCATTGGCAAACACCAGAAGGGCCATTTGTAGCTGAACAGTAGCCGCCAGTGTGGACAGGGAGCTAGGGAGCAATGAACAACCTGGGACGGGAGCTCCGATGGAAGGGCCGTCACAGGGACCCGGATCCCATTCTGGAGCAGTTAAGCATGTCCCAGACCTTGGCTGACTCTCCCGTGCATGTTAGTTATGAAAGCAGTGTTTACTTATTGGAAAAATCCAGACAACTATACAGAAGAAGGTGAAAAGCAACCACAATCTGATACTATTAGTATCACTATTAATATGTTTTTATTAGTATGCTTTTATTAGTGAAGTTTTATCATTCATTTCATTTTCAGAGCTAAAATAATAAAATGTTCAGCATTGTGTCTCTTTGAATTTTACAAAAATTTATCTGTATCATTACATATTCCTTGCAATAATAATTGTCGGCAGATGTACTGTAAACATTTACTAAATAATCCCTTACTATTGGATATTGAAGGGATTTTGAAGGCAGTTAATATTTACAGTTATTATGTTGGGGAGATTCTTAGAAATAGGATTACTAGATCAGAAGCTACGAACATCTTTAATCTTTTAATTTACACTCCCAACAGCAGAAACTGATCTCTTTCTCTCTTTTTCCTCACTTCTTTCCTGTCCCCCTCTCGTCTCTCTCTTTTTCAATCATTAAGCGTTCAAAAATATGACATGAAGCTGGGAAAAATACCCCAGACTCTTTATAATAAGAAACCATCATTGTCATCATCTTCATTATCACCTACACAAAGCCACTTGGCTATGATCCACTGGCAGCCTTTTCAATTAATCACCAACTGACGTTTAGTGCAGAATCATTGGAGATGGGACCCCTCTGGTCCAAGGAAAGGCTGGGGTCAAAGCTTGTACATCCAGGGAGCTTCACTGGACTCTCACAGGAATTAATTTAATGAACAATGTTCTCACTTTTGTTTCAATTAACTCCCACCTGACCATGGTCCATTCTTTCACCTGCCTGAATAAATTGCTTGCTTGTTTTCCCAGGTGACCATTGGGTGAATTAGGAATCTCCTGGACAAAAAGGTTAGTGGGTAAGACTTGTTTTGCTGTCCCATTCTGCAGCATTTAAATTATGAAGGTGTTTTTTCCTGGAGCAGAGGCTTACTCCTCCACAAGAAAGATTTTAATGTTTGCTGTTTCAGCTCTTTTATAGACCAGGTTTTAGTAGGTGGGGTCCTCACGTCAGTGGATTCTAATTAGTCCAGAGACTCCAAGGGTCAGAGGAGGTGTGAAGGAGGTTTCCAGTATCTAATACACATTGGCTTTACCAAAATGTGAAGTTTTATTGCTGCTAGAATTGCTGCTAGAATTGCAGCAATTTGGTGTGCTTCAGCTGTTCTTTATGAACACAGACTAAATTAGACACAAAATATTTTATATTACATTTTTAAAATTAGGAACTAAATACAGTATTTATGAAAAATGCAAATGGAAGACAATTTTTTATTACTTAATAAAGCTTTATTAGTAATATTTTTATAAACTGGGGGATCTGTGGGGAGACTAACAAAGGGCTATAAGACGGGGTGAAGGTTGAGACCACAAGGTGGACATTCCCTCTGCACAGAGGCAACCTGAGATGTTCCAAAAAAGCTTCTTAGAAAACATGATTATTCTATGGACTCATTATCCTTTCAAAGTCCTTATTAAGTTGTGACTTCAATGTGTAGACAGTCATAGGAACTTTGGCTAAAGCCTAGAAAATTGGTAACAGCTCGCCATCCATTTAAGGCCCTTACCACTTTAGTTATCAAGTGTTTTCATGTGCCTATTTCAAAGCTTCCATGGTTCATTGCTGTTATTAGTCCTCTCAGCAAGAGGCAATGTTTTAAGATTACCAAGTATATCCAAGTAGCAGTGATTTTTTATCTCTAGGAGGAATTCAGTTTCACCAATACTTAAGATTTATCAACAGTTCTCTTAAAGGTCTAAACTGTTATTTATGCTAAAATCAACCATTGTGCTATGAAAGGACAAATAGGGCACAACTTTAATTGATTTAGTGTCATTTTCTACAACTGGGCCTGTTCTGTATCTTCCCCGTCACAACACAGAAGCCCACTTTGCCAAGGGCCTTGAGGTTGGGGCTCCACGCTGGCCCGGTGCGTGGGCATGGAAGGCCACCTCTTGCTTAGCCCTGGGTGCATGTCAGAATTTAAACTCAGTCATTTCTTTGTTTTTATACATAATGTTTATACTGCTCTAAATTATGCTTTTGTAAATTCTTTTAATTTGAAGTCTTAGGGGATTAGAAATTAATCTTCCTTTCTTTCCTGCCTCAGTTAGGAATCAGTTGAGAAAGAAAATAGATGTTAAACTACTGACAGCTGAGCTTCTGTGTATCCGCTCTCCTAATCACTGAGGAAATCTAGAAAAGAGAAAGACGTGTGCTCCTGGCAGACTGGCAGGGAGAAAAGAAAGTAGAGAGGGTGGGGCTTCTTGGCTGTGCCCAGTTCACCAACAAGAGAAGCCATTCCGGCTCTCCTGGGACGGCAGGCATGGGGGAAGAGAATTCCCTGGGAGGGGAGCAGCAGAGACTGAGAGGCTAGTGGGTGTGGGCAGTAGTGGTCCAGCTGTTCGTCCACAGAAGGAGGGAAGCCTGAGGGAGCTGCTGATGGCAATGACTCCAGGATAGAAAAGGGCCACAGGCAGTGTGAGGGCCCGGCACAGATGCACCAGGGGCTCAGATGGGCTGTCCCTGAGCCCCTGTGGGTTCTCCGTGAAGGAGAAGGTGACCAGGCTTAAGATGTTAGTTAGTAGGGTCAGGAAGGAAATTGAGAGGCTTTTCTGGATGAAGCAGGAAGAACAGTCACCAAGTGTGGGTTGTGGGCTGTGTGTGGAGTCTGAACAGATTGGAGGGCTGCTGGGCACTGTAGCCTGGAGAGGAAGCCAGTTAGGACAAGAACAAGGGTGGTGCAGGTGAAAGAGAAAGCATGACTTTGCTGTGACCCAATTTCCATGTGTTGGGAAGGCGGCTGGGAGGTGCAGCAGGTGTGCGAGCAGAGGGCTGCGGGGCTGGTGTAGAGTAGCTGCCATGAGGCCTGTGACCCCACTAGGGGAAGGGAGTTAGTGCAGACATGGCTCCCTGCAGGGACCAGGAGGATGCAAGTGGCTGCAGGGGAACCCCCAGCGAGGAAAGCCACCCGTGACTCATGTCTCTCCATCTTTTGGTTTCTTCTGACTCATCCTTCTTTGGGGCCAGCTGCATAATTTCGAGGGCTTGGTGCATAATTAAAAGGCAGGGCCTCTTGTTCACACATGAAGAATTTCAGGATAACGACAGCAGAGCATTAAAGCAAGTGCAGGACTTTCTAAGCCCAGGCTCCGAGCACTCTGACCTCAGCCCACACACCTCCTAGGCTGTCCCTTCTTGTTTCCATTTGGACACACAGGCTCTTCCCTCCTCTGCTGCCCCTGCTTCTGCTGTAGAATGAAAAGCCATTCCTAGGTCAGCTGGTCCTGCCTCCCGGGACTCTGTCCAGCTTCTATTAGTCACTAGCTTTTTATCTTCCAAGCACACTCTACACAAGGTCACCGAGGGAGGGGATGAACAAATGAATGGTGAGCTTTGGAGAATCAAACCCAGTGAAATAAACTGGAATGGCCTCCTCCCCTAGTACACCTGTATGACATGCAGTTCTTTTTTAGAAGGAAGCCTCTAACTTCCTCTCACGCTGAAGAGAGCATTACAGTGGTGGTGTGCTGCAGTTACTTAATTCCTGAACTTGTTTGGGCTCTGCCCATAACAAAAGTGACCCTAGATGCACGTTGCAAACGTTTAGGATTTCCTTATAAATCCTGGAGAAGTACATGACTTATTATTTACTATAATTTTTAAAATTTCCTTTGTTTTCTATAAAGCATTTAAGCCTATTGATAAGAGAAATGAAGCTGAGCCACTCAGATGGACGCTGAAGTTCAAGGCCAGGCGGCAGGAGGGTAGGGTGAGGGCACCACACACACATGCAGGGCAATACAGTTTCTGCCTTTGAACGCTGGCTTGACTCAGAACTTCTTGAAAACCAAAGCAGAAGTGGGAGATACTATTTTTTAGGTTTCTAGCAGACAGGCCCCATTCAGGGCGGGCCAGAAGGCTTCGTGGTGGATGTGCCATGGATGGATGCCGCGTTCACATCTTGCCTACACAAGTCATGCCTCTCCACAATGATCCTGGGGAGGTGGCTGCATGACACACAGGGCTTAGCAAAGGGACCCCTTTCTTCCTCGACTGATTGAAATTCCTGAGAGTGGGTCTGGCAGGGTGGAAAGTGTTCTCCACTGAGGCCGGCTGGGTCCCAGAGCCCAGGGCCATGCAGGAAGGAGGGTCTGTGGTGACAATGGCCACCTCTGAGACCCGGCCTCCTGGCTTCCATCTGGAGAGACGAGACCGACCTGGGGAAAGCAGGCTTTGCCCTGGCGTAGAGCAGATCTGATCGCTCTAGGGCCTTCTGTGGCTTGTGCCCTGGAAGCTCAGCCGGCCAGTCCCCTCTCACCAGACAGGGAAGCCAGTGTGGAGAGAGGAGGGCCAGCCACAGGGGAGGCGCCGCTTATTTTAACTCATCCAAAGCTGAGAATCTACTGGTGGCGCTGATCTCGGGGAGACAAGCTTCCCGACCCCGGTCAGGGGGAAGCAGAGCTGAGACAGCCCTGTGGGATTGTCCTAGGACATGGCTCTGTTATTCTCGCATTAGCTGCTGACACCATGGGAGCTGGGCAGTAGCTAATTAGAGCTCAGACAGGAGATGTTCTGTGTTGTCACTTGAAGGGCGTCCTAGGGCCAGGATTTCACAAGTGCCAGTGATGGTGTTCTATTATGTAAATTAAATGGACAGGGGGGCCCATCCCCCACAGTGCAGGGTCAGCCCAGGTACACTCCATGGGGGTGGGTCCCGGAGTGCCCACAGGCAAAGGTTGCTGTAAGGTACCCAGACCCCAGACCGTGGAGGCAAAATAATTTAATGTTATATACGCCATGACAGTTCAGTGATTTCCCTTCAAAGGCAGAGGGAATGGTCTAGAACAAAGGGGAGGGAAATCACATGCGTTTTAGAAGCAGTGTGAGGTTGATCGTCCAATCTTCTGTGACTGAGGCAAAACAGTGAACAAAGGAAACCAATCTCAGCAGGTGCTCTCGGAATCACAATCACATGAGGACTGCTTTCTTTGACCATGTTGAAACACAACTAAAAATAAATATAATAACTTAAATTTATATATAAATTTCTATACATATATCTTTTGTGTTTACATGGATGGAGCTGGAACATATTCTTCTTAGCAAAGTATCTCAAGAATGGAAGAAAAAGTATCCAATGTACTCAGCCCTAATATGAAGCTAATTTATAGCTTTCATATGAAGGCTAAAACCCAATTATTATTTTTTTTTTGCTGGAAGTTTTTCTCTTTTTCTCTTTAATTTCAATGCTTGCAATTGGTCTCTTCCAGAGATCTATTTCTTCCAGGTTAAGTCTAGGAAGACAATGTGATTCCAGCTTGGTCTATTTTCTCCATATTGTCAAATTTCAGGGCATAGAGTTGCTCATAGTAGTCAAAAATAATCTCATTATCTCTGTGATATCTGTTGCTATTTCTCCTTTTCTGTTTCTGACCGAGGTTGCTAGAGATTTTACTTTTCTGTTTCTAGTTAATATGGTCAAAAGTTTATCAATTTTGTTTCTCTTTTTTAAAACTAACTTTTTCTTTCAGTAATTTTCTGAATAATTTTTGGTTTTCAATTTCATTTATTTCTAATTTCATTTTGGTTAATACTTTTCTCTTGCTAGGTTAGGAATTGTTCTTCATTTTCCATTTCCTTTAAATGATTCATTACACTGATGATAGACACCCTTTCTGTTTTTTCAGGTATAGGCGTCTAGTGCAATACATTTTCCTGTTAAGACAGTTTTTAGAACTTCCTATAGGTTTGGGTATTTTATTGGCTTAATTTCTGTTATGTTTGAAGAATTTAATAATTTTTTCCTTTATCTTCTTCTTGATAAAAACAAAACAAAACAAAAAAAGACAACACCTAGAAATTTATCAGTTTTACACTAGTCATTATCCCACTTCTTATAGCCATACAATAAATTAACATTTGTTAGAAGCATAGTGCTTTTACTTCCAAAGGATGTAAAGATATGAATTGTGTAATGTTCAGTAAGTATAATAAAAATTTTAAGTGTTAAAAAAAAGATTTTAAAGTTTCTATTCCTTTGTGTGTGAAAAAGAAAATTTTTGTGAGAGTTGAGTTCCGCCTTTATTACTCTGTGGTATGAAAAGATACAAGTTATAATGTTAATTCTTTTAATTTTGTTTACACTTGATTTATATCCTAAGGTATGATCTATTTTGGACTATTTTTTTCATGAAGTAATGAGAATATATATTCCCTAGGTTTGGGATGGTGTGTTCTGTATATGTTTATTAAGACCAATGGTCTGAGTTCATATTTAGGTCCCTTGTATGTCTCTTTAGTTTCTGTTTAGAGGATCTGTCCAGATCTATCAGAGGATGTTAAATTTCCCAGCTATTACTGTGTTATAGGATATCATACTGTTCTGACCTGTTAATGTCTTTTTCATAAATGTGCGAACATTTAAGTTGGGTAAATAAATATTTAGAATCAAAATATTTTCTTGTATTTTTTCCTTGACCAGTATTAAGTGACTATCTTTGTTTTTCTTAAGTTAATTTTCTTTACATCCACTTGTACCTGTAAGTTGGATTGCATTCCCCCTTTTTTCTGATTTCCATTTGCCTGAACTATTATTTTTCAACTCTTCATCCTTAGTCTTTTTTTTCCTTCAAGGTTAAGTGTCTTTTCTGGGCAATGTATAAAGATGGCTTGTGCTTTTTTACCCAATTGCCCAACCTGTGCCTCTTCAGTGGGGAAGTCAAACCATTTAGATTTATTGAAGCAATCGAGAGGTGTAGTAAAGTTGTATTCATCTTATTTTGAGAATGTCCATTTTTTTAAACTTTATTCATTGTGCAATTGTGTAATCCATGTTTTATCCTTACGTTTCTGTGTGTTTAGTTTGCTAGTGGTCTCCTGTGAAGTTCGCTGTGGAGAAGGGGTCTAAATATTTCTCATACCAAAAATCACATTACAACAAAGATATCTGTACCAGAATGTTTATTGCAGCCCAATTCATAATTGCTAAGTCATGGAAAAAGCCCAAGTGCCCATCAATCCACAAATGGATTAATAAATTGTGGCACATGTATACAATGGAATATTATGCAGCCTTAAAGAAAGATGATGACTTTACCTCTTTCATATTTACATGGATGGAGCTGGAATACATTCTTCTTAGCAAAGTATCTCAAGAATGGAAGAAAAAATACCCAATGTCTACAGCCCTACCATAAAGCTAACTTATTGCTTTCATATGTAGACTATAACCAAATTATAGTACAAGAATATGGGGAAAGGGATAAGGGAGGGAAGGGGGTGAGGGAGAGTGGGTGGAGAGAGGGTAAATGGTGGGATTGCAATTATGGTGCATCTTAGAAGGGAAAGGTGAAATCTAGTAAATGCAGAACACAAATGTTTTCACAAAATAAATGAGAAAATCTCATGGTTATGTCAAATAGTTGGATGAAAATATTTCAGATTGTATATGAAGACCACACACTGTGCCACATGTTTTCACTAATGTATACAGCTATGATTTAATAAATAAAAAATAAATAAAATAAAATAAAATAAATATTTCTTATACTGCTTGTTTTGTTTTGGTAATTTCCTCAATGTTTGTATGTCAGTAAAAAATTTGACTTCTGCATGAAGTTTGAAGCTTAATTTGTCAGGGTACATAATTCAGAGCTAATTTGTGTTAAGAATGTTACAGGTATATGACCATTTTCTTCTCACTTGAAAGGTTTCAACTGAGAAGTCTGTCACCTGGATGGATCTGCCCTTGTAGATGAATTGACGCTTACTTCTGGCTGTTTCCCACATGTTCTCTTTCATCTTGACTTTGGACATTTTTATTTTAATGTGTCTTAGAGAGGCTCTGTTCGTATTGAGATAAACCAATGTTCAATACCCCTCTAAAAGAATCTTCTTCCCCTTCATGGATTCCTATAATTAGTGTATTTGAATATCTTGTAAAGTGCCATAGATCTCTGAGTGTGTGCTCTGCTTTCTTTCTTTCCTCTTAAACTGCCTGGGATAGCTCAAGAGCCTTATCCTCTATCTCTGAGATTTGTTCTCCTACATTGACATTGGCGACTCTTCCATTTCCTTAAGTTTGGATATATCCTTTGTAATTTCTGCATACCTGTAATTCATTATTTTGGTCAGTTTTGTAATTTATTTTTGGTTATTCCCCACTTTCCCTTCTATTCTCTTCATTGTTTTTGTCATCCATATTTTAAATTATTTGTACATCGATTTCATAAATTCTTTATAGGTAAACTCCTCTGTGGAAGCTACCTAAAAATCCTTGGGGGATGGTGATATGGTCCAGCTTTTCACGGTGCCAGAATTTTTCTGTTGATTCTTCAGCATCAGGGTTTTCTTTTTCATCACTTCCCTCCACTGTCTTTTATTTACTTATTTTTTACTTCCTCCTTATCTTTAAGTTACTTTGTCTCTGGGCTTAGGTTTTCAAGTGTCCTTTTGGTGAAGGGCCAAAAGTAAGATAAGAGTGAAGAGTGATAGAGAAGAAATAATGAGAGAAAATAAAAACAGGGTGGGGTAAAAGGAAAGAAAATAAAAAAGGATAGAAGAAGAAGGAAACAGGAGTAATAGTGGTGTTCACTAGGTTGTGTTGACCTACAATCAAAATTCCTGTACTCTGAGGGGGCCAAGATGAGTGTATACCTCGAGGTCAGGGGCTACTTACCTGCCTGAGGCAAAGCAAGGCCACAACTCAGCAAATTATAGAAAAAAATATCAGTGCTATGTCACAGTAAGGACCTACCAATACCATCCTGCCAAAGCCCAAACCTAGAAGAACACCCTTGACCAGGGGTTTAAGGTATCTTTGAGCCAGGCCAATGTCATAGCACCTCTGCCCAGGCCTCAGAGTAAGGCTCTGTCCCATAAATGGAATACAGCATGACACAGAATAAAATAGATCAGAATCAAAGAAAATGATAATCATTATTATTATTGAAAGAAAAGTGAATGTAAGGCTCGGCACCTGTGGCTCAACGGACTAAGGTGCCAGCCACGTACACCTGAGTTGGTGGGTTCAAATCCAACCCAGACCCGCCAGACAACACTGATGGCTGCAACCAAAAAAATTGTCTGGGCATTGTGGTGGGAGCCTTTAGTCCCAGTTACTTGGGAGGCAGAGGCAGGAGACTCCTTGAGGCCAGAAATTGGAGGTTGCTGTGAGCTGTAATGCCACCACACTCTATCCAGGGAGACAGCTTGAGGCTCTGTCTCAAAAAAAAAAAAAAAAGTGAATATAAAATCATTTAAAATATAAAAATGAGTGTATCTTAATTATTGTTTGTAGAATTTATGTGGGAAATATGGGAAACAGAAATATGAAAAGTAAGAGACAGTAGAGAGATGGAAAGGAATGATAAAGGAAACGGGGAAGAAAAACTGTAGAAAAATGGAGCACTTACTAATGAAGAAAGTAAAAATGGAAAAATAAAAATAAACAAAAAACTACAAAAGAGAACAGAATAAAAATTTTAATGAAAAATTTGATAAAAGAGAGAATGAAAGGAGCAGAAAAACCTTAGCAAAAATCGAGCCTTTATCAATGAAGACAAAAAAAAAAAAAAAGAAAAAATTAAAATACAACAACAACAAACAAATTTAAACTTTTGGGGGGTGAATTGAGAAAAGGATAAGAATATATATATATTCATACACACACACACACACACACACGTATGTATGGAGAGAGAATAATATACTGCCTGGACACTAGTTGGCACTCTGGAGTTAGCAGATGGTGATTTCTGCGATATCAGATGGGGCCAGAAGCTACTTTCTATTTGCTAAGGAGATAAAGTCCTGTCATCCTGATTTAATTGCCCTCAATCTCTGCAGAGTTAGTAGATTAAAGCTCTTGCCAGACTGCTCAGGAGACACGTCTCATCCTTTCCAAACAGTTCCCCTTGTTCACAAAGTGGATTTCCTGGGAGAGCAGGATCCATCTACTTCCCCTGGGGGTGGTAGCCCATCTCAGCATCTGGTCCGGAACTTGCCTTGAGCTAGGAACCTGCAGGCAACTCCTCACTTGCAGCACCCTGCAAGCAGCTGAACAACAAGAGTTCTACCATACCCACTAGCTCAATTTAAACCACTGAGCACTGTTCAAGTTCAATTGGTTGGTTAAGATCTCCCAAGGTAGCTTCAGTAAGTACTCAAGTCTAAAAAACAAAAAACAAACAAAAAAACAAAACACTAAAAACAAAAAACAACACTGCAGCACAGGCCACCTCTGTCTCTAGTCCACCACTGGAGAGCCAACCAGCCTCTGTTATCACCCAAGCACTTGACTTCTGTGCCAGTCTTTCACTGATCCTGATCTCCTTATTGGCTCCTGGCATCTGCTGCTGTTTTTCTGTGACCCTTCCTCCAAGTGATGTTTCTGGGCAGGATCCTCCGACCAGAGGTAGATAGAGTCCTCACTCCCTTGTCTCACCACAAGTGGTTGCTAACAAGATATCACTAGTCCATCATCTTTTTCCTGAATCCTCTCATTTACTTTCCAATATGACTTCCCCTTAAATCCTATTCATATATCCAGAGTTAATTAATTGCATGCCAGTGCTTCCATTCAAGTGAGCAGAAGAATTCATTTTAAATGATCTGATTTAAAAAGAAAGATTTGTTTACTGGCAGGGCATAATTTATCATGGTTAAGAACAAATTTCTCACCAAGTAGACTTTTTGATAGTTGGAAGATAAAAATGCTAAGCTGGTGTGCTATGGTGTAGTAGCAATTAGAAAATAATGCAGATATTAGGTTAAAATACTCAAAGTTTTCTAATATTTGATTTGATTACATTTTTAAAAACTCCACTCTGTCCTCCCACACTTAGGGATGCAATGATCAGTAGAGTTACTGGATTACTTTTCCATATAGTTAAGAAATATAGTTTCATAAAGACACCTTATGTAAGCAACTTGATTTATAGTAAGTTACTTAGCTATTCAAAAATACCAATGATTCAGAGAGAATTAAAAGCTGTTATCAATAGATTAACATAGTCAAGTGATTCATGTTAGACAATCCATTGTTTTTCTCTTGATATTCAATCTATATTTACATTTCATAAAATATAAATTAATATAATTCTAAGATATGGCAGTGATAACTATTAATTAAGTTTTCCAGAAAGACCTAGTCATAAGAATGTACATACACATTTCTAAAGACAAAAAAATTTTATTTCATATGGTAAAATGTAAACTCCATCATCTTTGTCCTCTCCTGCAGGCTTTCTACAGATGAACAGTGAACTATGGACCTCTTGTCCCACCCACGGGAGAGTGTTGTAGGAAGTGAGGATTACTCCCCCACTGTGAATCTGAACACTCTCTCACTAGGTAAAAAATTTGAACTAAAACTTTCCCTACCATTCTGACTTCCAGTACATCCTTCCCCCCTTTCCTGACGAACCTGCTGAGACTGTGGGAGGAGGTTCTCAAGCAGCACCTCCACTCTCTGTCTGCTAGACCAAGTGCCACACCTGACAAAGGATTCCAGGGGTACACTGAGCCTCCCCATCCCCAACAGCTAACCGCAGCCAGGAACCATAGTGTACAACCCTGCTGCAGGCTGCTCTGGCTCAGCACCCAGGCCTGCCCCACTTCAGGGGCTGCTTCTGGTGGGAGCGACCTGCTGGGGGCCGCTCTGTCTCACCACCCAGGCCTGCCCCACTCCAGGAGTTGTGGCGGGTGGCAGCAACCCCACCTTGGGCCATGCCGCCTTGGGGCCCAGGCCTGCATCCTGCCAACGACCCTGGCAGACTTGAGAGACACCGCTGGGAGTCACGCCACCTCAAAACTAAGGCCCACCCCAACCCAGAGATGTTGGCAGGCGTGAATGACCCACCACAGAACGTGCTTTCTCAGCACCCAGGCCCGACCCACTCCAGGGGCTGCAGCAGATGGGAGCGACCCTGCTGCAGTCCACACAGCCTTGGGACCCAGGCCCGCCCCAATCCAGGGGTTACAGCGGGCAGGAATGACTCTGCCTTGGGCCATGCTGCATCAGGACCCAGGCCAGCTCCTGCCTGCCACACCAGGGGATGTGAGAGACCCCGCTGTGAGGTGCGCTGCCTTGATATCCAGACCCGCACCACTCCAAGGACTCCTGCAAACACAGGAGACTCTGCCTCAGGCTGTACTGCCAAGACCCCCAGCCTGCCTTGGCCAGTGCTGCCCCAGCCAGGTTCTCTGGTAGCTGCACAACCTGCCCACTTCCTCCAGTGCCCTCCCTGCTTCCTCAATGGCCCCATCAATCTTCCCCAAAACTCAAGAAGTCGCTCTACCCTAAGCCCTCCCTCCAAGGCCCTTCCTACCTCTCTGCAGATCCCTCCACTTGACCAGAGACTGCTGGAGGCACCCACTCTCGTTGCAAAGCCACTGGGAGCCAGGCATTGCCAGAAATGTAGGCTCCATCTCCAGCCCTGCTGCTGGACCCGTGTGTGACATGCTCCACTCCGGAGCTGTTCCCACAGCTACAACTCCCTGTCTGGGACAGCCCCAGCAGAGCTACACTAGGTCACTGCCTACAAATATCTTCCAACAATAAAGTTTCCCGCCAGGGACCAATCTTGGAGTGACACCTCCCCAACTCTGAGGATGGCCAGAGGAAACAGTGAAAAATAATCATGGGGCAGAATCAATGGAAAATCTCTGGCAATATGAATAATCAGAGTAGATCAACTCCCCCAAAGAACAACAAGGTAGATACAGCACAAGATCCCTTGCATAGGCAAATGTCTGAGATGTCAGAAATCCAGTTCAGAGTCTGGATAGCAAATAAGATCACCGGAATGGAGGAAAAGAAGAAATTAGAATTTCAAGCAGTAATCCAAAATATGACCCAAACGATGTCTCAAGAATTGAACAAATTCAAAGACAAAATGACCAAAGGTTTTGACACATTGAGAAAAGAAGTTACACCCCTCAAAGATCTGAGAAACACAGTAGAATCCCTCAGCAACAGAATACAGAAAGCAGAAGAAAGGATTTCTGACACTGAAGACAAAGCTTTCGAACACTCCCAAACCTACAAAGAGGAAGAGAAATGGAAGGCCAAAACCCATCATTTCTTCAGACAGCTCTGGGATAACTTGAAGAAGACCAATATTCACCTTATAGGGATACGTGAAAATGACGAAGTGGCATCACAAGTCACAGAATCTCTTCTTTATGAGATTATGAAAGAGAACTTTCCCGACATGCCAAGAAATTCTGAAATTCAGATAGCAGACAATTGCAGAACCCCAGCACGACTCAACCCAAATAAGTCATCCCCCAAGGACTTCATAATTAAGTTCACTAAAGTTAATATGAAGGAAAACATTCTGAAAGCAGCCAGACATAAGAAATCCATCACCTACAAGGGGAAGAGTATTAGAATAACTGCAGATCTCTCTGATCAAACCTTCAAGCTTGAAGAGAATGGTCATTGACTTTCAGTCTCCTAAAACAAAATAACTTTCAACCTAAGATCCTATACCCAGCTAAACTGAGTTTCATGTATGATGGAGAAAGTAAATACTTTAATGACATCCACATAGTGAAGAAATTTACTGTAACTAAACCAGCTCTCCAAGATATTCTCAGACCTATTCTCCATAATGACCAGTATAGTCCTTCACAAATGTAAACTCACCCAGAAACTTTTTATCAAATTCCAACTTCTACAGCGATGAAAGGATTAAAAATGTCCACTGGACTTTCTAAAGATTTGTCATTTTTTCTATAAATGTGAATGGTTTAAATTGTCCTCTAAAGAGGCACAGGTTGGCTGACTGGATACAAAAACTCAGGCCAGATATCTGCGGAATGCAAGAAACTCATCTTACCTTAAAAGATAAATTGAGACTCAAGTTGAAGGGATTGTCCTCTATATTCCAGGCAAATGGAAAGCAGAAAAAAGAGGGTGTAGCAATACTATTCAAAGATACAATAGGCCTTAAACCAACCAAAATAAAGAAGGATAAGGATGGACACTTCATATTTGTTAAAGGTACTACTCAATATGATGAGATTTCAATTATTAAGATTTATGAACCCAACCAGAATGCACCTCAATTTATAAGAGAATCACTAACAGACATGAGCAATTTGATTACCTTCAGCTCCATAGTAGTCAGAGATTTTAACATCCCTTTAGCAGTGCTGGATAGATCCTCCAAAAAGAAGCTAAGCAAAGAAATTTTAGTTTTAAACTTAACCATGCAATATTTGGATTTAACAGACATCTGTAGAACATTTCATCCCAACAAAACTCAATACACATTCTTATCTTCATCCCATGGAACATACTCCAAAATGATCACATCCTAGGTCACAAGTCCAACATCAGCCAATTTAAAAGAATATAAATTATTCCTTGCATCTTCTCAGACCACCATGGAATAAACATTAAACTCAATAACATTAGGAATATGCATACTCATACAAAAACATGGAAGCTGGGCGGCGCCTGTGGCTCAAAGGAGTGGGGCGCCAGCCCCATATGCTGGAGGTGGTGGGTTCAAACCAAGCCCCAGCCAAAACTGCAAAACAAACAAACAAACAAAAAAATAAAAAAAAAAAAACATGGAAGCTAAATAAGATTATTCTGAAGGAAAGAAGGGTCATTGAGGGGATTAAGAAGGAAATTACCAGATTTTTGGAACAAAATGACAATGAAGTCACAAATTATCAGAACCTCTGGGATACTGCAAAAGGAGTCCTAAGAGAGAAATTTATAGCACTGCAAGCCTTCCTTGAGAAAACAGAAAGAGAGGAAATTAACAACTTAATGGGACATCTTAAGCAACTGGAGAAGGAAGAGCATTCTAACCTCAAACCCAGCAGAAGAAAAGAAATAACCAAAAATAGAGCAGAATTAGATGAAATTGAAAACAAAAGAATTATACAACAGATCAATAAATCCAAAAGTTGTTTTTTTGAAAAGGTCAATACAACAGATAAACCTTTGGCTAACCTTGCCAACCAAAACCTTGCCAGGAAAAAAAAGAGTAAAATCTCTAATTTCATCAATCACAAATGGTAAAGACAAAATAACAACAGACCCGTCAGAAATTCAAAAAATCCTTAATGGATATTACAAGAAACTTTACTCTCAGAAATATGAAAATGTGAAGGAAATTGATCAGTACTTGGAAGCACGCCACCTACCAAGAATTAGCCTGAACGAAGTGGAAATGTTGAACAGGCCTATATCAAGTTCTGAAATAGCATCAACTATACAAAATCTCCCTAAAAAGAAAAGCCAGGGACCAGATGGCTTCGTGTCAAAATTCTACCAAACCTTTAAAGAGGAACTAGTACCTATATTACTCAATCTCTTCTAAAATATAGAAAAGGAAGGAATATTACCCAACACATTCTGTGAAGCAAACATCACCTTGAGCCCTAAACCAGGGAAAAACCCAAGAAGAAAAGAAAATTATAGACCAATATCAGTAATGAATATTGATGCAAAAATACTCAACAAGATCCTAACAGGGAGAATCCAACAACACATCAAACAAATTATACACCATAACGAAGTGGGCTTTATCCCAGGGTCTCAAGGTTGGTTCAATATATATAAATCTATAAATGTAATTCAGCACATAAACAAGAAAATAAAGACATATAATTCTCTCAATTGACACAGAAAAAGCTTTTGACAATATCCAGCATACCTTCATGATCAGAACACTTAAGAAAATTCATATAGAAGGGACATTTCTTAAACTAATAGTGGCCATCTACAGCAAACCCACAGCCAATATCATATTAAATGGAGTTAAAATGAAATCATTTCCACTTAGATCAGGAAACAGGCAAGGTTGCCAATTATCTCCACTGCTCTTTAACATTGTAATGGAAGTTTTAGCCATTGCAATTAGGGAAGAAAAGGCTATCAAGTGTATCCACATAGGGTCCGAAGAGATCAATCTTTGACTCTTCTCAGATGATATGATTGTATATCTGGAAAACATCAGGGATTCTACTATGAAACTTTTAGAACTTTTCTACTACAGGAATGTCTCAGGCCACAAAATCAACACCCATAAATCTGTAGCCTTTATATATAGTCTGCCAACAGTAGCCAAGCTGAAATATCAGTCAAGGACTCTACAATTTCACAGTAGTGCCACAGAAGTTTTATTATTTGGGAGTTTACCTAACAAAGGATGTGAAAGCTCTCTATCAATAGAACTATGAAACTTTAAGAAAAAAAATAGCTGAAAATTTTAACAAATGGAAAAACATACCATGCTCATAGCTGGGAAGAATCAACATTGTTTAAATGTCTATACTACCCAAAGCAATATATATTTTTAATGCAATTCCTATTAAAGCTCCATTGTCATATTTTAAAGATCTTGAGGAAAATAATACTTTGTTTTATATGGAATCAGAACTAACTTCAAATAGCCAAGACATTACTCAGAAATAAAAATAAAACAGGAGGAATCATGCTACCAGACCTGAGACTGTACTATAAATTGATAGTGATCAAAACAACATGGTACTGGCAAAAATATAGAGATGTAGATGTTTGGAACAGAATAGAGAACCAAGAGATGAATCCAGCTAATAATCGTTACGTGATCTTTGACAAACCAATTAAAAACATTCAGTGGGGAAAAGACTTCCTATTTAACAAATGGTGCTGGGTGAACTAGGTAGCAATCTGTAGAAGACTGAAACTGTACCCACATCTTTCACCATTAACTAAGATAGATTCACGCTGGATTAAAGGCTTAAACTGGAGACATAAAACTATAAAAAATCTAGAAGAAAGTGCAGGGAAAACACTTGAAGGAATCAGCTTGGGTGAACATTTTATGAGAAAGACTCCCCAGGCAATTGAAGCAGTATCTAAAATACACTACTGGGACCTGATTAAACTAAAAATCTTCTGAACAGCCAAGAATGTAATAAGTATAGCAAGCAGATCGTCCTCAGAGTGGAAGAAGAAATTTGCAGGTTATAACTCTGACAAAGGTTTAATAACCAGAATACAAAGAGAACTGAAACGTATTAGCAAGAAAAGAACAAATGATTCCATCTCAGGGTGGGCAAAGGACTTGAAGAGAAACTTCTCTAAAGAAGACAGACCCGTGACCTACAGACATGTGAAAAAATGCTCACAATCCTTAATCACCAGAAAAATGCAAATCAAAACTACTTTGAGATACTACCTAACTCCAATAAGATTAGCCCACATAACAAAATCCCAAAACCAGAGATGTTGGTGTGGATGTGGAGAAAAGGGAACACTCCTACTTGCTGGTGGGAATGCACACTAATACGTTCCTTTTGGAAGGATGTTTGGAGAGTACTTAGAGATCTAAAAATAGACCTGCCATTTGATCCTATAATTCCTTTACTTGGTATATACCCTGAAGACCAAAAGTCACATTATAACAAAGACATCTGTTCCAGAATATTTATTGCAGCCCAATTCATATTTGCTAAGATACGGAAGAAGCCCAAGTGCCCATTAATGAATGGATTAATAAATTGTGGTACATGTATACAATGGAATACTATGCAGCCTTAAAGAAAGATGGGACTTTACCTCTTTCATGTTTACATGGATGGAGTTGGAACTTATTCTTCTTAGCAAAGTATCTCAAGAATGGAAAAAAAAGTATCCAATGCACTCAGCTCTACTATGAAGCTAATTTATAGCTTTCATATGAAGGCTATAACCCAATTATGGCATAAGAATATGGGGAAAGTGGCAAGGGAGGGTAGGGGACGGTGGAGGTTGGGTGGAGGGAGGGTAAATGGTGGAGCCACACCTATGGTGGATGGGTTCAGACAAAACTTACTAAATGGAGAATATAAATGTCTTTATACAATAACTAAGAAAATGACATGATGGCTATGTCGAACAGTTTGATGAAAATCTTTCAGGTTGTATATGAAACCAGCACATTGTACCCCTTGATTGCACTAATGTACTCAGCTATGATTCAACAATAAAAAAAAAAAAGATACAAGTAACATATATTTGGTGTTGCTTCAATTGCCAGGGGAGGTCCTCCTCATAAAAAATTTTCCCAGGCCAATACCTTCAAGCATTTTCCCTGCACTTTCTTCTAGTATTTTTACAATTGCATGTCTGAAGTTTAAATCTTTTATCTAGTAAGAATCAATTTTGGTTAGTGGTGAAATGTGAGGATCCAGTTTTCAGTCTTCTACAGGTTCCTAGCCAGTTTTCCCTGCACCATTTGTTAAATAGGGAATCTTTTCCCCAGTATATGTGTTTATTATGTTTATTACAGATCAAATGATGATATGTGGCTGAGTTCATCTCGAGATTCTCCATTCTGCTCCATATAGTTACATTTCTATTTTTGTGCCAGTACCATGTAGTTTTGATCACTATATATTTATAGAATAATTTGAAGTCTGGTTTGATACCTCCTGATTCATTTTTATTTATACGTAATCTGTTGGCTATTAGAATTTTTTTCTGATTCCATATAAAATGAAGCACTATTTTTTCAACTTCTTTAAAGTATGACAGCTTTCAGAATGGGAAATTTTTAAAGGTTATGATTATGACAAAGATCTGATAATTGAATCCAAAGAGAACTCAAATTAATCAATAAGAAGAGAATAAACAACCCTATTTCATAGTGAGCAAGGGATGTGAATGGGTGAATGGAAACGTCTCTGAAGATAACAGGTGGACAGATGAATTGCCAACAAACACATGGAAAAAAGTTCATCATCTTCAATCATCAGAGAAATGCAAATCAAAACCACTCCGTGATATCACCTAACTCCAGTAAGATTAGCCCAGTTCACAAAATTCCCAATCTGCAGATGTTGGTGTGGATTTAAAGAGAAGGGAACACTTATCTTCTGCTGTTAGGGTTGAAAACTAATACAATCTTTTTAAAAAGAAGTATGGAGAATTCTTTTTTTTTTTTATTGAATCATAGTTGTGTACATTAGTTCAACCATGGGGTACAGTGTGGGGGCTTCACATGCAATCTGAGATATTTTATCAACCTGATTGACATACCATTCATGATATTTTCTCGTTTACTATAT
>CAUYON010016423.1:0-10682 GCA_963573935.1 Arctocebus calabarensis | reverse complement strand
GTGTACTTATACCACAATTTGTTAATCCATTCATGGGTCAGTGGGCACTTGGGCTGTTTCCATGTCTTGGCTATTATGAATTGGGCTGCAATAAACATTCTGGTGCAAATGTCTTTGTTGTAAAATAATTTTTGATCATCTGGGTATGTACCTAGTAGAGGAATTGCAAGATCGAACAGTAGGTCTACTTTTAGTTCCCTGAGTATTCTCCAAACTTCTTTCCAAAAAGGTCGTATTATCTTGCATTCCCACCAGCAATGTAGAAGTGTTCCCTTCTCTCCGCATCCACGTCAACATCTATAGTTTTGGGATTTTGTGATGTGGGCTAATCTTACTGGAGTTAGATGATATTTCAAAGTGGCTTTGATTTGCATTTCTCTGCTGATAAGGATGATGAGCATTTTTTCATGGGTTTGTAGGCCATGCACCTGTCTTCATCAGAAAAGTTTCTATTGGGCAGTGCCTTTGGCTCAACTGAGTAGGGTGCCGACCCCATATGCTGGAGGTGGCGGGTTCAAACCCAGCCCTGGCCAAAACTGAAAAAAAAGAGAAAAGTTTCTGTTCAAGTCTCCTGCCCACATAGAAATGGGGTTATTTATTCTTTTCTTATTGATTAGATTGAGTTCTCTGGAGATTCTAGTTATCAGACCTTTGTTGGAAGCATAACCTGCAAAAATCTTCTCCCATTCTGAAGGTTGTCTGTTTCCTTTACTTATTGTGCTCTTTGCTGTGCAAAAGCTTTTTGGTTTGATCAGTTCCCAGTAATGGATTTTTGGTGTTGCTTCAATTGCCCAGGGGGGGTCCTCCTCATAAAATATTCTCCCGGGCCGATTTCTTCAAGTGTTTTCCTTGCACTCTCTTCTAGTATTTTTATAGTTTCATGTCTTAAGTTTAAATCTTTTATCCAGTGAGAATCAATTTTTGTTAATGGCGAAAGGTGGGGGTCCAGTTTCAGTCTTCTACAGGTTGCTAGCCAGTTTACCTAGCACCATTTGTTAAATAAGGAGTCTTTTCCCCCACTGAATTTTTTTTTTTTTTTGAGACAGTATCACTTTGTCACCCTCAGTAGAGTGCAGTAGCATCACAGCTCACAGCAACCTCTGACTCCTGAACTTAGACAATTCTCTTGCCTAAGCCTCCCGAGCAGCTGGGATTACAGGCACCTGCCACAATGCCCAGCTATTTTTTTGTTACAGTTTGGCTAGGGCCAGGTTTGAACCCACCACCCTCGGTATATGGGGCTGGCGCCCTGCTCACTGAGCCAGAGGCACCGCCACCTATTGAATTTTTTTTTTTTTGAGACAGAGCCTGAAGCTGTCACCCTGGATAGAGCGCTGTGGCATCACAGCTCACAGCAACCTCCAATTCCTGGGCTCAAGTGAGTCTCCTGCCTCCGCCTCCCAAGTAGCTGGGACTATAGGCGCCAGCCACAATGCCCAGCCATTTTTTTGTTTTTTTTTGGTTGCAGCCGTCTTTGTTTGGTGGGCCCTGTCTGGATACAACCCCACCAGCTCAGGTGAACGTGGCTGGTGCCTTAGCTGCTTGAGTCACAGGCACCGAGCCTCATTGAGTATTTTTGCATCGATATTCGTTAATGATACAGATGTATAATTTTCTTTCTTTGTTGGGTCCTTTCCTGGTTTGGGGATCAGGATGATATTTGCTTCATAGAATGTGTTGGGAAGTATTCCTCCTTTTTCTATGCTTTGGAAAACGTTGTATAAGATAGGTACTAGTTCCTCTTGAAAGGTTTGATAGAATTCAGATGTGAAGCCATCTGGTCCTGGACTTTTCTTTTTAGGGAGATTTTGTATTGTTGATGCTATTTCAGTGGTTGAGATAGGTCTATTTAAGGTTTCTAATTCTTTCTGGTTTAGTCTAGGAAGGTGGTGTGCTTCCAGGTATTGGTCCATTTGCTTCAGATTTTCATATTTCAGGGAATAGAGGTTTTTATAGTAATTATTGAGGATTTTTTGAATTTCTGAAGTGTCTGTTGTTATTTCACCTTTATCATTTCTGATAGACAATATTAGAGATTTTACTTTTCTGTTTCTGGTGAGGTTGGCTAAAGGTTTATCAATTTTGTTAATCTTTTCAAAAAACAACTTTTTGTTTCATTGTTCTTCTGAGTGATTCTTTTGTTTTCAATTTCATTTAATTCTTCCCTAATTTTAGTTATTTCTTTTCTTCTGCTGGGTTTGAGGTTGCACTGTTCTTCCTTTTCCAGTTGCTTGAGATGTTCCATTATATTGTTGGCTTCCTCTCTTTCTTTCTTTTTTTTTTTTGTTTGTTTGTTTTTGTAGAGACAGAGTTTTACTTTATCACCCATGGTAGAGTGCCGTGGCGTCACACAGCTCACAGCAACCTCCAACTCCTGGGCCTAGGCGATTCCCTTGCCTCTGCCTCCCAAGTAGCTGGGACTACAGGCGCCTACCACAATGCCTGGCTTTTTTTTTTTTGAGACAGAGCCTCAAGCTGTCACCCTGGATAGAGTGCCTTGGCATCACAGCTCACAGCTACCTCCAATTCCTGGCCTCAAGCCAGTCTCTTGCCTCTGCCTCCCAAGTAGCTGGGACTACAGGCACTCGCCACAAAGCCTGGCCATTTTTTTTTTTTTTTTTAGAGACAGAGACTCACTTTATCGCCCTGGGTAGAGTGCCGTGGCATCACACTGCTCACAGCAACCTCCAGCTCCTGGGCTTAAGTGATTCTCTTGCCTCAGCCTCCCGAGTAGCTGGGACTACAGGCGCCCGCCACAGCGCCCGGCTATTTTTTTGTTTTGCAGTTCGGCGGAGGCCGGGCTTGAACCCGCCCGCCACCTTCGGTATATGGGGCTGGTGCCCTACTCGCTGAGCCACAGGAGCCGCCCCTGTTTGTAGTTCTTAGAGCATTTCTTCAAATACTCTGCAAATTTCTATTGAAAATGACAAAGGTTGGGCAGTGCCTGTGGCTCAGTGAGTAGGGGTGCAGGCCCCTTATACCGAGGCTGGCAGGTTCAAACCCAGCCCCAGCCAAACTGCAACAACAGTAACAAAAAATAGCCGGGCATTGTGGCGGGCGCCTGTAGTCCCAACTACTCGGGAGGCTGAGACAAGAGAATCGCTGAAGCCCAAGAGTTGGTGGTTGTTGTGAGCTGTGACACCACAGTACTCTACTGAGGGCGATAAAGTGAGATTCTGTCTCTACATACACACACACAAAAAAAAAAGAAAAAGAAAAAAGGAAAGAAAGAAAGAAAATGACAAACGTGTATAGTAGTCAAAGCAAAAGGGATGCTGCTTCAAATAGTTAGCCCTTCAACGTCCTATCAGCACAAGGAGAAAATTCACCCAGTAAGGCCTTAAATGTTCTAGTTTCACTAACTGTAACCTGTCATAAGGCTACACGCCTCGTCCTAAAGTAATCATTTTTCTTTACTTTCTTTGTACTGGGTTTCAGTAGGAAAGACTGCGAGCCTAGAATTCATTAACTGGAAGTGCTCCTGTCTTGGTGGGGACAATTAAACTGGTCAGTCCGAGTCTAAGGTAGACGAGGGTTTAAAATTGTTAAACAAATAGAAGGTGCACAAGAAGCATGAGCTTTATTAGAAGGTTTATACGAGAAGCATAGTTCCCTAGAGCAGGTCCAGACTAGTTTTGTAACAGAGTAATTTAGAAAGCTCAAATACATGGCCAAGATCTGTCAGGGGTGTCCAGCTTTTTTTTGTGTTCTATCAAACATTGAAAAAGTAAGAGTTCTCCTGGACTACACATTAAATACAGGGACACTAAGGAAAGCTGAGGAGGAAAAAGAACACGGTCCACGCATACTTTTCATAATACTTGTCATTACAGATAAGGAAAAATGTCCTCACAAAATCAGCCTGAAGCCGACAGGTGGCAGGTTGGACACCCCTGGTCCCATTCCTTGCAATGTATTTTTCAGTGTGAAATTTCTGGCACTTGATTTTGTACCAGTCCATGGGGGAGATCTTTACACCTGCTGCCCTGGGGCAGCCTACACAGGGCCTAACTGCTCAATAGGGCAGACATTTTGTCTACATGCAATGAATGTATACTGTTATAAAGAAGTAGGCCATTGAAATTTAATTAAGAACCCAGGGTACAATCTTAGTCTTCAAAGCCTTACTCAACAATAAGTAGAATGTTCAATGTAGCTCTAAGAGTTTTGGAAGAAACATAGAAAAATAGATGAGAGAGATTGTCAGATCCATCCGCTATGTCAATGTATATGTTTGAATCTGTTATTTCCTTCGTAGATAATTTTGTGCCTAGGGGCTTTGAAAAGCATCTATTCTAAAGAATAAGACTTTTATCTGGGACTTAACTAGGTCATTTAACTTTATTGTTATTCTGCATAATGATTATAAATCATTTCACAGTAATCTCTGTGAAACCCTTAAAATACATTTTTAAGTTCAATATCTTGATTAGGAATTGAAAATCACTAAAGGAAAGTTTAATCTGCACAATTATTCTACTTACTGGTTGCTACAATTTCTTTAGTTATAACTTTAATTACAACTTCAAAATTGCTAAATATTATGTTCTACTTTTAAAACTTGACATTAATAAATTAAATGTGCCTAAACCAATGTTATTATAGGATTTTTTCCCTAACATGCACTATCTGATGTAATCACGTTATAATTAATTCTAATGATGGTTATATGATGTAATCATGTTATAAATAATTATTTGGTCATGAGCAGTTTAAGAGAGTCATGATTTTGTGTTGACTGTCTGTACCTCACAATATGGAGGCTGGAATCAATGACACATTTTAATATTTTTATTTAGAAAAAACAAGTGGCAGCCCTTCAACTGCTCCTCATGGCATTAGTGGGTAGTGAACTTGAATTATAACATTGTAATAAAAGGCAAAGCTAGATGGACTTTAGTTGGTAAGGTTTCCTTATGCATTGAAATTCACTTGACTTGGTTTCCTAACCAAACAAGGGCTGAGATAGTTGGATCAGAATACCTGTTTACATGGGTGCTTCACGAATGTCCGTGTCGGCCAAGGATCTGGAAGGCGGCCTAAATGATGATTTGCCACAAGTATTAGAGCTCTTCAATGAGAGTCATAAATGACTTAAACAGTCAATAAAAGGAAAGGATAGAAAACAATGTGAATGGGTTTTGTGTTGAATGCATCAATTGTCTCATTTATGTAACTTGTGGTTAGCCTCAGTCGGGATGCTCGGCATTACTGTCTCTGTGCTTAATTCTGGAACATCGTGATCAGCATCTCAGCCAAGCACAGACAAGGACATCCAAAGCCTCCTGGACATTTTATCAGACATGTAGCCAAGTCCTTTCTTCTCCCCACTCAATTTAATGAAACCATAAGGCTAAAATATTTTCACTAAGGTGTGTCTCACAGCATTAATATCTCACTGTCGTCCTCTGTGCTAATCCCTGAACTAAACAACCACCGTTCAGGTCTGTGTCTGTGGTTTCACACGGTGCTAAAAAAACAATTCAGGCAAATTAATCCATAAATAAAACCGGTTTAAACTGGACTTGGCAATTAGAATGGATTTTTGTAATTGATTCTTTAATAAGAAATCTGTATTTCTTCTCATTGTATAAGGAATTTTGCAACACAACATTAAAGAAAAACTTTTTCTTATGAAATAAGTTTAGAGTTAGAAAAACGTTACAGAGAGAGCATAAAACAGTGGTTGTCAGGCCCTGGATGGTGGGGCCAGTGGTGGAAAGAGAAGAAATGCATCAAAGAGTATAAAATAACAAATAACGTAGAATGCGGGCGTCCAAAAGTCTAACATACGACATGAGCACTCTGGTTCATGGTACTGTATTATATTCAGGATGTTTTTGTTGATTAGTAGATTATAGCTGTTCCTGCCATAGCAGGGAAAAGGGGCCCCTACTGAGATAGTAAAGATGCTGCTACAATTTATGCCACTATAGTAACCATTTTACTATACGTGTACTTATCATGTTACTTTAAATACGTACAGTATTTTTTACTAAAAGAAATGTTGCTGTATTTTTTTTACTCAGATTCCCCCATTAACATGTGACATAATGATATGACATTTACCAAAACTTAGCAAATATTGATGTTCAAAACTGGTTCCTAAAGTACAGATTGTATTTGAATTTCACCAGTTTTTCCCTGAGCTCGTCTTCTCTCCAGGACCCCATCCAGGGTCCCAGCTGTCCTTGTTCATCACGTGTCCTGCGTCCTCTGGTCTGTGACAGTCTCTCAGTCACCCCTTGTTCTTCATAACATCCGTACTTTTGAAGAGTGCCTGGTATAGTTTTTGCAGCCTGTTCCCCAGTACGGGCTGTCTGACATTTTCCCGTTATTAGACTGAAGTTGTGGATTTGGGAAGACAATCATGGAGAAGGCGGTCATAGTGGGGCCTGTCTTCCTTGACCAGAAGTGCTGGCCTGGCTTGTCCACTGCAAGCCATTTTGTTTGTTTGGAAGGGGATCACTAACCCTAACTTACACTTCAGGAGAAGGAGATTAAGCCCCACCCTCTGGAGAGAAGCATCAGCAGAGTATTTGGGCGTCTGTGCCGCAGATCTGTGGTACTTTGAAAGGAATAACATTTTTCACAATCAAAACACTCCCATTATTTGCCGCTAGCCCCATAGCACACCTCTCTTCTGCAAGCATGCGGTAATGACCCGTCACACACGTCTGCCTCGCTGAGCTCAGAATTACACAGGAAAATCAGCCAGTGACAAATCTTCAGAGATAAAGACCATTTCTTCATTTGTTTATATTATGTAATCAAAATAAACCAGGGCAACTTTTCATAGAAACGTCATTTGTATCGGAAACACACAGAAAACATGGCGATCTCACCTCGTAGACAGAGATTCTGGCGTAACTACACCCAGTGCTCATCTTGAAGCAGCCTATGTTTATTGGTTTCTAGGACAGCAATTCTGCCAATAAAACCAGTAGTTGTGAGATTTTTTTCTGAGAAAATGTGGCACCTATGGAACGGTAGTTTAAGTATCTAGTGTTGACAAACACCGTTAAACTATTACACCCTTCTCCAGTCCAGAGTAATCAGAATCAATATTCTCATAGAGTAGAATTCTGTAATATTTTACCTAAAGCTCTATCACTCTATTGAAAACACTGTATTTTAGCAGTTATTTTATGAAGAAAGTAATGAATTCCAGGTAAGCTAGTAAAAATGTGATACGGTATTAGTTATCTATCCCCACATAACAAATTATCTCCCGAAGTTTAGTAGCTGAAAACAGAGCACGCTGATCCCTTGTGTTTTGGGGATCTGGGAATTGAGGTGTGTTTCGTCTGGGTTCTCTGCTTCAGGTTTCTTATGAAGTCTGGGGTCAGGTGCTGACCAGGGCAAAGGTCCGACTCACGGGGCTCTGGGCGGGATTGGTTTTCTTGTACTTTTGGGGGGCCAAGGACATAAAGACCTAAGTGTACCCAGGGAGTGTTCATGGTTAATCTTTATTATTAGCTTCCTCCTTCCATCTTTGGGCTTAGTGTCTTTTTTTCTTTTTATACTTTTTGAGAGGTAAAGTTAGATTGTTTTCTTGAGATACTTGTTTTTTTCTTAACATAGATACAAAAATATGAAGAAAGATATTTGTTTTTTTTCCTTGTCTCCATAAAATCTCCTTTTAGAGCTACATCAGTGGCCTCCCACAAGTGTTGGCAAGCTGGATTTCCATTTTTGCTTGTCAAGGCACCTGTGGATTTTCCTTCTGATTTCTTCTTTGAACCATTGGGTATAGAAGTGTATTGCATAATTGCCACATTCTTGTAAAATGTCCACTTCCCTCCTGTTACCGATTTCTAGTTCCCAAACATTGTGGTTGGAAAGTATACTTGATACAATTTCAATCTTCTTAATCTGTTTAACATGTGTGTGTGTGTTTGCACATGCATACCATATCACAGTCTGTGTGTGCATGAGAAGAACGTGTACCCTGCTTCTGTTGGGCGGAATGTTCTGTGGCTGAGCGGTCAATTTGATCTATACTGTTAATAAAGACTTGTTTCTTTATTGGTTTTCTGTCTGGGTGATCACTTGGGTGAAAGTGCAGTATTGAAGTCTCCTACAATTATTTTATTTCTGTCTATTTCTCCTTTTAGTTCTGCTAATATTTCCTTCATATATTTAGGTGCTTTGCTGGCAGGTGCATTGACATTTGAAATTTTTGCATCCTCTTGATGAACTGAGCACTTTGCCATTACATAGTGACCTTCTTGGTCTCTCGTGACAGGTTTTGACTAAAAGTCTATTCTCTCTGATATAAGTAAAAATACACCTACTCTCTTTTGTTTACTATTTGTGTGTAACATTTTTTTGTCATCGTTTCACTTTCAGCTCCAACATGTCTTAAAGCTAAAGAGAGTTTCTTATAGGAAATATATATTAGCTTCTTTTTTATTATTTCTATTAAATCATGCAGTATTTTTAATTTTATGATCTATTTACATTTAAAGCCCTTGTTGATAGGTAGGAACTCATTATGCCATTTCGTTAATTTGCTTCTAATTTTTTGCAATTGCTTTCTTTCTCTTTTGCTGTCTATCATCGTGATTCTTTGTAACCATATGCTTTGATTCCTCTATCTTTTATGGGTCTACTACGTGAGGCTTGAATAAAACATCTTGTAGTTGTAACAGTATATTTTAAGCTGTTAACAACTTAAATTCTATCACACAGAAAATACCTGTAGTTTTACTTCTGCCACGCTTTGTTTTTCCCTGTGGATGTCACAGATTACATTTTTTATATAGTGTGTCCATTGATAAATTATTCTAGCTACAATTATTTTTAATACTTCTGTATTTCAACTTTTATACTAGAGTTAAAAGTACTTCTTTCACCATCATACTGTATAGATTTACTGTTGTCAGTGAGCTTTATACTTTCATGTTGGTGCTTAGCATTCCTTCAACTCTTAGAAACTCCTTCAAGCATTTCACGTGATGAACATTTTCAGTTTAAATTTTCGTGAAAATGTTTTTAACCTGTCTTTCATTCTACAGTACACATTTTTTAGGTGTAACATTCTGAGTGGCCAATTGTTTTCTTTCAACCTTTTTAGTATATCATCACACTCCCTTCTGGTGACGTTTCTGCTGATAAATCAACTGATAGCCTTATTAACATTCCCATGTATGTGACAAGTTGCTTTTATCTTGTTGCTTTTAAAATTCTCTGTTTGTTTTTGACTTTTGGGATTTGGTTATGATGTTCCCCAGACCCTCTTCTTTAGATTGATTTTACCTAGTGTTCTTTGTACTTTATAAATCTGGATGTCCATACACTTTCCAAGAGTTGAAAAATTTCAGCCATTATTTCTTTTATAAGCTTTTTAGCCTCCTTATCTCTATCTTTTCCTCCAGGAACTTACACAAAAAAATGAGAATAGCTGAGGATCCCAGTTGGCAACTCGAGCTGGGCTTCTAGCTAGCAGTCACCAACCTCCAGCCCTGGGAGGTCAATGTCGGAGCTTCCAGACATCGAGTACCAGGTGACTCAGAACAGACTCTGAGCCCACAGAACCATGAGAAATAAAAGCAGCAATTCTGATATAATTTTTACAACACAAGAGATAACCAGATCAATGGATAGCTACCTATCTATAATGGTGGAGAGATATGATAGCCAATTCAATAGGATTTATCACAGCAATAGACATTAAGACCTCTAATGAAGATGTATGTCTTATACATAATTGTTTGAAAAGGGTTAACATTTCATTCCTTACTTTTTTTTTTTTTTAATAGACAGAGTCTCACTTTGTCACCATTGGTAGAGTGCCTTGGCGTCATAGTTCATAGCAACCTTAAACTCTTAGGCTCAAGTGATCCTCTTGCCTCAGTTTTTCATTTTTCTAATAGAGACAGGGTCTCACTCTTGCTCAGTCTGGTCTCGAACTCATCCTCACAGAGTGCTAGGATTATAGGCATGGGCCACCACACCTGACCTCATTCTTTACTTTTTTGATAAAAAGTCAAGTAGTGAAAGAGTACAACAATCGCAATGAGCCAACAAAAACATTAATCAAGTTTTGCCACTCTTGTTCAATCATTACCATGAAGTAGATATTTCCTGTTTCTTAGAAATAAGCTTTTCATACATAATGAAAAAATGTCCTAAAATGCCTCAAATATGTGAAAATGGAGTTGAATATTTGGATACAATAATATACTACAGACACATAACCACGTCAGATTACTGCAGGCAAAGTTTTAATGTTAATTTCTCTGGTATTACAAATTCTGTAAGCTTCTACATGTTTGCATGTTTGCTTTCTTTAAATATGTTAAGATAATCTGTATTGTTTATTTCATTTTCTTAAGGGATTTCAAAGTCAATTCATTAATTATATAATTTAGCGAACATAAATTATGGACTTTTATGCTAAATTCTAAATTGTGTTTTGTCTGATGTTCAAACCTCCCTGAAGCTTCCTTCTACTTTCAAATTGTAATAAAATTTAACACCAAATGACATTGCTCATATAAAAAATCAGCCAGTCACAGTTAAGAATGAAGATGAGCGAGGGGCGGAGCAAGATGGCGGACGAGTAACAGCTTCCTTGCGGCTGGGCACAGTGAGACTGGGGAGAGAGGACTTCAGGCATCTCTGCCAGGTGGGATCTGCCCAGAAACTTCCCTTTGGGGACACAGGGAGACAGCGTG
>CAUYON010016420.1:0-15214 GCA_963573935.1 Arctocebus calabarensis | reverse complement strand
AGGGCTGAGTACATTGGATACTTTTTCTTCCATTCTTGAGATACTTTGCTAAGAAGAATATGTTCCAGCTCCATCCATGTAAACACAAAAGAGGTAAAGTCTCCATCTTTCTTTAAGGCTGCATAGTATTCCATGGTATGGGTTTCACATTTTTTAACTTTTTATTTAGAGAGGGGGTGATGCTCTGCTACTCAAGCTAGAGTGCAGTGACATCACGGCTCCCCGTAACCTCAAACTCCCTGGCTCAAATGATCCTCCTGCCTGAGCCTCCTGAGTAGCTGGGACTACAGGTGCCTACCAAAAGTCCCAGCTACTCTTCTAAAAATACTTTGTAGACATAGGGGCTTGCTATGTTGCCCAGCCTAGTTTTTAACTTCTGACCTCAAGTGATCCTCCCACGCAATTTTTTTCTTTTTTTTTTTTGAGACAGAGCCTCATGCTATTGCCCTGGGTAGAGTGCAGTGGCATCACAGCTCACAGCAACCTACAACTCATGGGCGCAAGTGAGTCTCCTGCCTCTGCCTCTGAAGTAGCTGGGACTACAAGTGCCCACCACAACGTCCTGCTATTTTTTGGTTGCAGCCATCATTGTTGTTTGGCGAGCCCAGGCTGGATTCGAACCCACCAGCTCAGGAGTACGCAGCTGGTACCTAGCTCCTGTGAGCCACAGGCGCAGGGCCACAAAGCAATTTTTATTAGAGATACGGAAAGAGAAGTTTGGTGCGCAATAATATTAGGAAATGCACAAAGTAACTCAAAAGAAAAGAGGAAAAATAGAGAAAAACTGAAATTATGAGAAAATAGAGTTGAGGTTAATAAATCCAAAAGCTTGTTTTCTGAAATGAATTCCTCACAAACTCAATTAAGAAAAGAGCAAATAGGATGGTGCCTGTGGCTCAAAGGAGTAGAGCGCCGCCCCATATGCTGGAGATGGTGGGTTCAAACCCAGCCCCGGCCAGGGGAAAAAAAAAAGAGCAAATATGGAAATGAAGGTACATGTAGCAAGATGGGCACAAATTTAAAAATGTGGAAGAAATACATCTACTATAAATTATCAAACGAAACCAAAAAGTGGGCTGGGCACAGTGTGTTACCCCTTTAATCTCAGAGTTAAGGACTGCTTAAGGCCAGGAGTTCCAAACCAGCGCAGGCAACACTGCAAGACTTTGCCTCTTCAAAAAACAAGCAAAATTATCAGACACGATGGTGGACGCCTTTAGCCTGAGCTACTCAGGAGGCTCAGGCAAGAGCATCGCGTGAGCCCGCTCTCCGTTGAAGTGATCTATGACAGCACCAACTGCTCTCCAGCCTGGGCAGCAGCGTGAGACCCCTCTCTAAACAAAAATGAAATTCAAAATTTAAAAAGAAAAAAATCCAAGCTGGAAAACCTTCCTAGAACAAGTATCAGTAGGCAGCTGACTAAGACACACTAACGAAAATGGACCAAGACCTGATAGAAAAAGATGAATCCCACCTAATTCAGAACAATGCCAAGTCTCTTAACTATTCCAAGTCTCGGCTCAGCGCCTGTGGCTCAACGGTCTAAGGTGCCAACCACGTACACCTGAGCTGACGGGTTTGAATCCAGCCTGGGCACGCCAAACAACCATGACGGCTGCAACCAAAAACTGGCTGGGCGTTGTGGTAGGCGCCTGCAGTCCCAGTTACTTGGGAGGTGGAGGCAAGAGACTCGCTTGAGCCCAGGAACTGGAGGTTGCTGTGAGCTATAATGCCACAGCACTCTATCCAGGGTGACAGCTTGAGGCTCTGTCTCAAAAAAAAAACAAAAACAAAAACAAAAAAACTATTCCAGTCTCCTCTGTAGAAAAAGGGAAAACACTCCAACTTATTTTATGATGCCAGCAGTTTTAATAACAAACCCAGATAGAGACATAAGAACGAATAATTACCGTTAGTCAACCTCTCATAAAACACAAAAATTCTACATAAAATATTTGCTAACAATTCGATTCCAGAAATGTATCAAAAGCATCTATCACCCTAAGCCATTTCAGCAACAAATTAAAGGAAAAAGACCGTGTGTATAGATGATGAGGCATATGGTATAATCTGGCAACTATTCCTAATGAAAATACTACGTAAAGAAACTGTTTAAATAAAATTCAAGGTATTTCTGAGAACCAATGGCAAATGACATTCTCTAAACATAAGAATGCTAAATGTGGCTCAGTGCCTGTGGCTCAAGCAGCTAAGGCATCAGCTACATACACCTGAACTGGCGGGTTTGAATCCAGCCTGGGCCTGCCAAACAACAATGACGGCTGCAACCATAAAAAAAAAAATGGCCGGGCATTGTAGTGGGCGCCTGTAGTCCCAGCCAGTTGGGAGGCGGAGGCAGGAGACTCACTTGAGTTCAGTAATTGGAGGTTACTGTGAGCTATGATGCCACATCACTCTACCCAGGGTGATAGCTTGAGGCTCTGTCTCAAAAAAAAAAATGCTAAATGTATTTAAATTACAATCAATAATTAGGCAGGAATACTCATTACACTAATTTAAAAACATTTACATGAAAAATTTCAAACATACACAAATGTAGAACTACAAAACCCCCATGAGACACCTGTCACTCAGCAATTCAAGGCCAATACCCACAACCCCACCAGTGCCCTGGAATGTTATCAAGCAAATGCTAGACACAACATTTCTTTCATATCTCCATATGAATATCTAAAAATAAGGACTCCTCAGTAAGACAAAACATTATCCTTTAGGTTCATTAATGTAATCAACTATCCAATCAGTATTCGTACTTTCAATTGTCTAATTTTTTCATTTTAATTAGAACCCAAGTAAGATCTAGATACTACAATTTCACTGTGATTATTTAATGTTACCTTAGCGAGTTTAGTGAATGCAGTGAAACAAGTAAATGAAAACAAAACAAAAACTTTTCTGCAGATAGGAATAAATACATAAAAAACACAAATACTTTTGGTTAAAGAAATCTAAAACAAAATAATTTAATAAGGTGACCGAATATAAGACAGATATCAAGTAAGCCAAAAATTCCTAGTAATGACTATCAAGGAATGGGAATGAGGGGAAAATGCCATTCACATTAGTAAAAAACTAAACAAAAACCTAAACAAACTTCCAATCATGGAGGAACAAGTTTAGAAAAGAGAAAACTGGTTCTATATGAATCAAATCCTTCTTATTTTCTCTAAATGAGTATATAATGTGGCCCAATTCTAGCTGGAATCTCTAAAGATGTGGCTTTTTTCCTACAAGTTGGATAAAATGACCTTCAAGTTCACACGGAAGGACAAATGCCTGAGAGAAGAGCATGCAGTTGCTGTCCCAGATGATCCGTGTATCTGCTTTCAAACCAATGCAGTAGGACAAGGAGCACCTGGAGCACCTCCCCTACACCTCACAGACTCAGCCCCACTGAAAGGACACTGTGTCTTCGACTGACTTCCCTGGAGAACTCTGAGCATGCTACACTTTGTGCCTGCCTGTTATCCCCTTACTCTGTCCCTCCACTGCAGACAAACGTGACTCTCACTCTTCCCTGTCTGTTTCTTCCCACTGTCTCTCAATGCACAAGTATGGGGAAAGTGGAGAAACGATTTTTCTTAAACTGACACTTCACCTTTGCTTTAACTTTACCGAGTTTCTCTTGCCATCTACTTCTTTCATAATTAGTTTTTCTCTGAAACATAATGTGGTTCCACAGTGATTTTTTCTATTTACTAATGCAAAATGACTGAACTCCTGCTTTTGGTGAGAATGCCTTGATGCAGCAACACACTGCCAAGCACTGTGACTGAAACCTTAGGTACAGACTGATTAGATCCCCCAAATCTCAAAAATGTGGCCAAATGAAAATTTTTATCCCTTCCATTATGCTCATTCCAGATGCTACAAGTTGTTGAAAAGTTTGCCACATACACCTGAGCTGGCAGGTTTGAATCCAGCCTGGGCCCACCAAACAACAATGATGGCTGCAACCAAAATGGAGGGTAGGGGACATAGTGGGGAGACTGAGGCAGGAGACTCGCTTGAGCCCAGCAGTTGGGAGGTTGCTGTGAGCAGTGATGCCGCAGCACTCTACCCAGGGTGATAGCTTAAGGCTATCTCAAAAAAAAAAAAAAAAAGTTCTTTATTCTCGATCCACAGCTTCCTTTTCCACAGAGCAATACCCTGGTCCCAATTCACCAATTTTCCCCAAAAATAGGAGATGAAGAAGAGATAGATAAAACTGGATTCTTGACAATATAAACTTATTTTTTTAGTAGCATCTGTATTAGAGGAATACTCAAACACAGGAATTATCATTTACTGGCATACATTATTCTTGTATTTACATATATTACCCTAAATACACAAAATGACCCTGCACATAGGATGCTGAAGGTCCATAAACTTTTTTTTTGAGACAGTTTCTCTTTGTTGCCTTTGGTAGAGTGCCATAGTGTCACAGCTGACAGCAATCTCAAACTCTAGGGCTCCAATGATTCTCTTGCCTCAGCCTCCCTAGTAGCTGGGACTACAGGCTCCTGCCACAACGCTCAGCTATTTTTAGAGGTGAGGGTCTTGCTCTGGCTCAGGCTGGTCTTTTTTTTTTTTTGGCCAGAGCTGGGTTTGAACCCACCACCTCTGATATATGGGGCTGATACCCTACTCCTTGAGCCACAGGCGCCAACCTCGGGCTGAGCCCAGATAATCCACCTGCCTCGGTCTTCCAGAGTGCTGGGATTACAGGCCTAAGAGAGTCACCACAGTTGGTCGGTCCATAAACGTAGAAGGTTTCAGCATTCTGATTCTTTGGATGTGAGGAAAGTACATAGACAGTGTGCCACACAACACTTTAACAGGGTCTGGGGCAGTACCGTACATTCAAATGATTTTTTTTTTTTTTTTTTTGAGACAGAGCCTCAAGCTGTAGCCCTGGGTAGAGTGCGGTGGCATCACAGCGCACAGCAACCTCCAATTCCTGGGCTCAAGTGAGTCTCCTGCCTAAGCTTCCCAAGTAGCTGGGACTACAGGCACCTGCCACAATGCCTGGCCATTTTTTGGTTGTAGCTGTCATTGTTCTTTGGCGGGCCCAGGCTGGATTTGAACCCGCCAGCTCAGGTGTACGTGGCTGGCGCCTTAGCACGTTGAGCCACAGGTGCCGAGCCTCAAATGAATTTTCTGCAGTGACATGTATGACCAGTAGCACAGAAACAGGATACATAGACTTCATACATGGCCTCACCTCAATTCTGCTGTTAAGAGTTTTGGTGTTTCCTCCCCTGGGGAAAAAAACCCACAACTTTTTATCTTACAGCAGTTTCTACATTTTGAAATTGGGAATAAAAACGAACCTGAACCACATTTATCAATGATGAGAGAAGCCCTGACCCCTTTCCCTAGGACACTCTACCAGTTCATAACCAATTAGAATGCAAATGTAAGCTGCTGAAAAAGCTCTTGTTCTTTACACTAGGCTGTGGCACCGGTGAGAGAGTTAGGAGGAAATGGAAAAATAGTCACAACTACTTTTACAACTAAGATCACCGCCAAGATTAGATGTTACAATACACATTTCAAGCCGGGATGTTGGATGGTGCCAAAAATCCCTTAATGGGAACTGTCAAAAATTATCAGTGAAAACAATGAATCTAAACGAGAAGTCCAGGGAAACACCTTTCATAACTCTAGGACGTTACAATTTTCCTTATGATGGCAAGGCTACTTTGGAATATCAGAACACATTGAGAGATATTATAACCATTTGAATCATTCAAGAAATACTCTGAGACAGTGTCTTCCTGTCTCCCAGGCTGGAGTGCAATGACTCAATCAAGGATCATTACTTGAACTCCTGGGCTCCTGTAGCTACTCGGAAACTTCTGGGTTCCCAAGTAGCTACAGGCTGGTGCCACCACACCTGGTTAATTTTTCTATTTTTGTGTCTAGCTATGTTACCCAGGCTGGTCTCCAAGGCCTAGACTCAAGGAATCCTCCCCTGGTTGGGCCTCTCAAATTGCTGGGATGACAGGTGTGAGCCACCAAACCGGGCCAAAAAATATTGACTCTAAAGAGTCTCAACTTGTGGGTCGCGACCCACAGGAACTATTAAAGGGCCGCAGCATTAGGAAGGTTGAGAACCACTGCTTTGGCGCCTACTGCATGTTGGTCACCAACCTAGGCAATGGGTTATGGGTGACAAGATTAGCACGAGCTTGTGGACAACTGCTATCTCCAACTCAAGGGGACACCAAAACCAGCCTAGAGCAAATTTAATTTGGGCTGAATCCCTAACAAGCAGGGAGTAGGGACTAGAAAAGCAGAAGGCAGAAAAGGTGGGAGAGAACTGGGCTCCTGACAGAGGGTTTCGGGGAGGGCCAAAAGTGTAAAAGACCACAGCAGCGGTCGGGTCATTTGTGTGTGGGGGACAGACAGGGCTGGGGTGGGGTTAAAGAAAAATGAGACCAGAACAGCAAAAAAAAAAAAAAAGGGTGTCTTGTGGACCTGTGAGCTACCCCAGAGTCAGGACTTCACTGAGACCACAGTGGCCACAGCTTTGTTTTTCCCCCACGCCCCAGTCAGGGGCCTCTCCACTATGTCCCCTTCCCTGAGCTCTTTTTCCCTGCTGACGCGTTTGTCGCCTCTCCCGCAGAAAGAACACTGCACAGACACGGCCTAGTCGCTTCGCTGGGTTAACCCCAGCGTCCAGCGAATGGGCTGGGGCAGGCTTGGGAGTTCGACCGTCCTCGACACCCTCAGGACGAAAAGGCACCGTTAGAGAGAGACAAGATGGCCACACAACCCCCAGTGTTCGCCAGACCCGAATCGGCATCATTCCTCCAAACCTCGACGGCCAGAGGCCCAGTATTCGGGCTGTTACCACAGGGTCAGACGGGGCCAGCAGACGCCTCCGCCCGCGATCGCACCCGGCCCAGGCCGCTCTCTAGGGCACGTCGCGAAGGAGGAGCCGCGGTGGGCGCCGCTGAGCCCGGGCCCTGCCGCCCCTCCCCCACACCCGCCCCACCCGCGCGCCCCCTGGAGCTGACCGACCACCACCCGAGAGGACAGAGCGAGCGGGGTGTCCCCCACGCCTCTTCAGGGGAGTAGGCCCATAGCTCCCGCATCCGCTACGGCCGCAGCTACCGGTGAAACACTCACCTGCCGACCCGCCCGAGAATAGATGCCGACTAACTCCGCCAAAGACCCGCCTCGTGCCCCGCCCTGCGCGCAGACGGATTGCGTCATCGTCCCGCTCCGCCCCTTTGCCAACTCCTTCCTTGCCTGGGGTGGCCCGGCCTTTCTCCCCTCCCCCAAGTGGCCAGCCTCCCAGTGCGCAGGCCCAAACTCGGCGGCGTTATCCGCCTCTGCGCAGGCGCCGTGCCCCTCCCACGGCGGTTGGCAATATAGAGGCTGGGGGTGGGGGGGAGGTCAAGCGTAGCCTCTTCTCCTTTACCAAGATGGCGGCTTGTCCCTGTTTCGCCACAGTTCCTACCTTATGAGCCTGGTTTTCTTACGCTAATAAGAGTGGAACAGGTAATAAGATTCTCCGTTCTGTGGTGGGTAACTAGAGTGCGGGGAAGGGCACTTCTTTAGAAGGAGCCAGGTGATCACTGAGAAGAAAAGAAGCGGTAGGGGGAGGGCAGGTGAAGGCATGAGTGTAGAGCGATAACGGGGAGGGGTAGCCTTCGACTCCGCTCTTCTCCTCCAGGAAGATGGCGGCAGCACCGAGCCTGGAGCTCCGGAGCGGGGCTGGGCGGGGGACGGCGAGCCGGCACGCAGGGCTGCTCTGGCCTCCGGCCGCCTTCGTCTCGATGGTACGGAGGCTCTCTAGCATTGGCTGCGCGCGGGTCACGTGGGACGGCGGGCCCTGCGCAGACCATCGAGTTGGGCGTCCCTCCCTGGGACGTGGCCTTTCTGCGCGCGAGCTGGGGCCCGCCGCCCCGCGGGGGAGGGCGGAGCCGGCGCGGCCCCTAGCCTTCCTGTCCGGGTCCCGAGGTGAGACCTGGGGAGTGCCCGGCGAGCCCGCTGTGGCGGCGTGGCTCGGGGGCGGGAGGGCGCCGCTGCGGGCTATGGCCGGACCCGGTCGGGAGCGCGCGGCTCCGGCCCGCGGTGTGTGCTGGCCTGCAGGTGTCCCTTTACTCCTCCCGCGTGCTCTGGAAGCCCTGCCCTTGTCCGAGACTCGCGCTCCGGCCGGCGCAAATGCCCCTCGTACAGGAAGCCTTCCAGTATTACCCCGGGTGAAAGGACACGCTTCGGGAGCCCCTTGGGGGCCTGCAGCGTGTTGGGAGGCCGAGCTGTTCGGGCTTCGTGGCCTCCTGCGAGGGCAGTGGATGGGTGCTCGGAGCCACCCCCTGTCGGCTGTGAGAGTGAGGGTCGCACAGGACATGTGTTTGATACCGTGTAAAGCCCAAGAAGATATCAACTTGAGTTTTGTTTACTGAAGTCAAATGAAACGTCTGAAGGGTTGTGATGAGTTGTAACCTTTAGTGACAAGATGGTTTGTTCTTCAGTTTGAGTTTTATATTCATAGCTGCCCTGAACTCTCAGGCAGTGACTTAATAGGTTTTAGTGTCTGCATAAGGATAACCAATCACTTCCTTAGCAGGTAGCTTTCTTAAAACCCTCACGAGAGTGGATAAATCACAAGCTTTTCTTCTGAGGTTGCTGGCAGTACCACACCACATAATAAGCTTAACGTTTACTTACAGAAGCTAACCAGGGTTGCTGAAACGTTGGATGGACCCTGGCGTTTAGGTTTATATTTTGATCATTTTGAACACTGGAAGTTCCTCCAGGCCACACTCATTAAGTGTATTTGATATTAGGATACTTGGAAGCAGTGTTTTAAGGTTAGTCAAAGGGATTTATTTAAGAATGGCTTCTGTTGTTTGAATTTCCAGATCTCTGTGTCTAAAACATCAACCATCAGTTAACCTATCATAAGAATTTTAGACTTGGAAGAAATGGAGTGTACTTCAACTCTCAGAGACAGTATTTGAAAGCCAGTTACATAATTCACAATGAGGATTAAACTTTTCTTTTGCTATTATTAGTTCTACTGTGTGCCAACCACTATTTGGGGGTTTAATTCATGTAGAGTCAAATGAATGTAACCCTGGTAAACATGCAGTGACTGTAAGGAGAGCCCTTCTTGGGTGCAGCCGTCCCTCATCTTGGGTGCCTCTGTGTTCAGGTAGGTCCCTGGGCCTATTTCCTCTCCAGTGGGCAAGCTAACTTCTACGTGACCTGACAAAAGAATTTCTTCTTGAATCATTAAATATTTTTCCTTTGCCTTTCTCATTTCAGCCTCATGGCTTTCTCCATCAGCAGTTCAAGTCATAAGTTACTTACTGGAAATTGTGTACCAGCTACTGTTAAAAAATTTTGTGGGTGGAAAGCTAAAGAGGATACAGAGTTTTTCTTTTCCTCAAGCAGCTTGTGAACTAGTGTGGGAAATTCACTTGTGAAAGAGTAATTACACTACAGTCTGACAAGTACAGCTATAGAAATATAAGATGTGGGGATGGGCAAGGGGAGGTGATGATTACTTGTTGGCAAGTCTTCATAAAGAATATGGTCAAAATTTTTCCAAGTGCAGTTGACAGGATAGGGTATTCTAGACAGACTAATAAAGAGGAGTGACATTTGTAGTTGATGGCATCCATGGGCAACAGTTGAAAATCTGGTATACTGCTGACATCACAGATGTTGGAGACTTGGCTGAGACCCTGTAGTGAAATGCTTCATGCCCATCCTGAGTAAGTCCAAGACACTCTGACCCAGACAGGATTTCAGATGATGGCACTGTGTCTGCTGGGAGGACTTGCGATATTTCATGAGTTAGATAGATTCTCCCTTCCCAGCAGAAACTCATTTATCTACCAAAAGGGCTTGAGTAAAGAGCATGCTTCTTGCAATAACAAGTGATGTTTCTCTTTAGTGTGGCCCCTTCAGGGTATATCTGCTTTATGAGCAAGTGGTCATAAGAAAGCTTTTCCTTTTTCTGTTAAGTAGTGAATAAACTCTGGAAGAAGCATGGCACACCATTGTAAGTTGCCAAGTTGTGGTATGCACAAAGTACACTTTTGACTAAGTAGGAAAGCAGCTGGAGAACCCAAGTATAATGTGTCAGAAAGCTTTTTTCCTTAAATTTTGAAAACCACAACATTAAACGTTTTGAAACCAAGATGATAATGAAGTGTTTTTCATGTAGGTAACATTTTAAACATTGGTCATGTTATTTTGGATTAAACAAAGCAAAGTTTTTCTTCCCTCTCTCCTCTTTCTTGAATCAGAGACCATTTATTTTTATTTATTTATTTTGAGACAGAGACTTGCTCTGTTGCCCTGGGTTAGCAACCTCAACTCTTGGGCTCAAGTGATCCTCTTGTCTTAGCCTCCTGAGTAACTGGGACTGCAGGCACCCTCCGAAACACTCAGCTATATTTAGAGACAGGGTCTTGCTCTTGCTCCTACTGGTCTGAAACTCCTGAGCTCAAGCAATCCACCTGCTTTAGCCTCCCAGAGTGCTAGGATTATAGGTGTGAGCCACCAACCACCAGAATCAGAGACATTTTAGAAGTCCAATCCCTAGTAGGCTACGGTTTTCCCAGGCACACTGACGTTCCTCAAATACCATTAAAGATGAACCAGATGTGTGTTCTGAGACATATCTGGGCATCGTGTTAGTCATCTCCTTGATGGTTGCTGTTGGGTAACAATACATTTACTATGCTTGTTCTCCCTGAATGCTTTTTATTGGGATTCAGTTGAGGTTTTTTTGTTTTTTTTTTTTTTTGAGAGAGTCTCAAGCTGTCACCCTGGGTAGAGTGCCATGGCATCACAGCTCACAGCAACCTCCACCTCCAGGGCTCAAGCGAGTCTCCTGGCTCTGCCTCCCAAGTAGCTGGGACCACAGGCACCCACCACAATGCCCGGCCATTTTTTTTGGTTGCAGCCATCATTGTTGTTTGGCGGCCCAGGCTGGATTCGAACCCGCCAGCTCAGGTGTACATGGCTGGTGCCTTAGCCCGTTGAGCCACAGGCGCCAAGCCATTCATTTGAGTTTTAAAATTAACCTTAGTTTTATTATCAAATTAAGGTTATAGCTTCATGGAATTTAAAGGGTCTAAAGTGCCAATATCCTTTCCTCAGTTGTGTCTCTTCCCCTGCAGAAGGTCAGCTGTAGCTTTAGTTGATTCCCTTGGTTCTTACTCTGAGGAACACATTTGCTTCACTTGCTTATTTGTGTTGCTCTCACCATTTCTATATTGTTTCTTCCCTGAACACTCAGAGTCGAGAGGAAGGTTTTGGCTTTCTTTCACCCTTCTGTCTTCTCTGTACAGACAGATCCTTGGCTGCCCAGAGTATCCCTAATTTGGTTAGTTGGATATTTGTTGTTTATGTTATCACTACATAGTGCCATTCACAGCTAGGCTAAATGGCATACTGGGATTGCTTTTCCTTCCCTGGATTACTTTTTGTTTCCCTGAGGTTATTACAAGTCCTATTTTTTGTTTGCTTGCTGTTTGCCTAGTTTTCTGTCACTAAAATTCAACCCCAAATTCTGTACCAGTTGTCTAAATCTCCTTTCAAGAAAGTCAGTCTTTTTTTATCTGATGGTATTTGATATTCTATTCATTTCATCTTGAGTAAAATCTCTTCCAAAGCCTATGGCCTGTGGCGGTCTTAACTGCACCTGCAGTCTTCAGCAAATGTCCTCAGCCTTTCTTGTACTTGACCTGTGATTTTCTGGAACTAAGGTCCTCATCTTTCTTGGTTTTGCTATGATTTTGGTGGGGCACATCCTTTACTAGTTGCTTGAGAAAAGGTGCATGCGAGATAGTTTTGGGGACCTGTCTGCAAGTGCCCATTCTGCCCTGTGCTGAGTGAAGTTCTGGATGCCATCTCTCTGCCTTGCCTCCCAGTCCCCAGCGTTGTTGAGTCTTGAGCCATCCTGACTCATCTGCGTGTATTTACTGATAAAATTGTAGGGCCTGTGTACATGACTGTGTTTTCCTTGGTGAAAGTTTAAAAACTTTTCTTTCTGGCAGTGCCCGTAGCACAGCACTTAACGGCGCTAGCCATGTATGCCAAGGCTGGCTGGTTCAAAACCAGCCAGGGCCAGCTAAATGACAACTGCAACAAAAAATAGCCAGGGCATTATGACTGGCGCTTGTAGTCCCAGCTACTCGGGAGGCTGAGGCAAGAGAATTGCTTAAGCCCAAGAGTTAGAGGTTGCTGTGAGCTGTGACACCACAGCACTCTGCTGAGGGTGATATAGTGAGACTCTATCTCAAAAAGTAAAAGTTTGCTTTCTGTGAAATTTAAGACACCCAAAAAAAACCTTTGAAGTCTGTTTTTCTCCAGTATCTTGTCTACTGTTTGGTCCTCTTTATTTGGAAACTAATTTTCTTAATGCTGAGCATTTTTCTTTATTTCTTGCTTTGATTTCTTCCCATCCACTCATTCTCTCTCTCCTTCCCCCTCCTACCCCCCATTGGTCCGTCCTGTTTGGCCCTATTAATCTTCTTAGGTCTTCCAATTTCTTTTTTTTTAGACAGTCTCACTTTGTTGCCCTTGGTAGAGTACTGTGACATCACAGCTCACAGCAATTTCAAACTTTTGGGCTCCAGTGATCCTCTTGACTCATCCTCCCCAGTGGCTGGGACTACAGGTGCCTGCCATAATATCTGGCTATTTTTAGAGACAGGAGTCTCGCTTTTGCTCAGGCTGGTCTGGAACTCCTGAACTCAGGCAGTCTACTTGCCTCGGTCTATGAGAGTGCTGGGATTACAGGTATGAACCACTGTGCCCCACCTTGCATTTTCTTTCTCTTAAAGTTTATTTTTAATTTTTATTTTTTACTTGTACATTAGCAGAGGACAATTGCATATATTTATGGGGTACAAGTCGATGTTAAATTTATGAAAACCCTATGGTAAATAAAATCAAGCTAATTAACATGGCCACTACCTCAAATAGTCATTTTTTTTGTCGTGAGCATATTTTACATTTACTTTCTTAGTGATTTTTGAGATGCATAGACCCTTATTACTGACTGCACTCACTGTGCAGGGCAGTGCCTGTCACAGCCACATTCCTGCTGTCCAGTGGAGGCTTTGCACCCTTCTTCTGGCCTTTCTACTGAGTTTTCCTCATTTTATTTCAAACAGCTTTCTCTTATTCTATTTTTATTTTATAGCTTCCTGTTTCTGTTTTATGGGTGTAGAATCTCCTGTTATCTTTCTGAGGAGTAATGTGTGCATGTATATATTTTTAGAGACACCATCTTAGTTCTCTCACCCAGTCTGGATTACAGTGGTGCGATCACAGCTCACATCAACCTCAAACTCGTGGCCTTAGTTATCCTCCCAGCTCAGACTCTCAAGTAGTTGCGATTACGGCTCCTGTAGAGATGGGGGTCTCGCTGTATTGCCCAGGCTGGTCTTGAACTCCTGGCCTCAAGTGATCCTCTCTCCTTGGCTTCCAGAAGTGCAGGAATTAACAGGAGTGAGTCACTGCACACAGTGTGTTTTCTTTTTTCTTTTTCTTTTTCTTTTTTTTTTTGAGAGAGTCTTACTATTTCGCCCTTGGTAGAGTGCTAGGGCATCATAGCTCACAGTAATCTCAAACTCTTGGCCTTAAGCAATTCTCTTGCCGCAGCCTCCCAAGTAGCTGGGAATACAGGCGCCCACCACAATGCCCAGGTAAATTTTCTTTTTCTTCACGTCACTTTTCAGGCTGCTTTTTGTTTGTTTAAGGGTTTCAGTCTTCACATCACAGACTTTTCTGGGCTGTCCCATGATTGATTGTGCCTGCTTTGATGTCAGAGGCCTGTTGACTGTGGCTTTTGCTGCATAGGAACCTGGCCAGGCCATTTCCTCACGGCATCCCTGTCTGCTGTTGTGGGTCTTTTCAGACTTCTCGGAGAAATATCTTGCAGCCTCTCACCTGGCTGCCTGTGTTCAGGGGTCCTGAGTGGGGCTAGGCCTGTGCTGTGGCACTGTCTGGGAGCATGCACTCCCTGTCTCCAGGCTGGTTTCCACCCTTCTCTGTAACTGCTGTGCCCAGTTCAAAGACCTTGTTTCCGGTCCAGAGAAAAAAACTGTAGCCTTTGGCCAGGGCAGGAGAGGGACAGCTGCTTGGCTGTGCGGAGTTGTGGAGTGAATCTGGAGATGTTCCTGTGGCTTGAACCTTCAACCATGTCTGTTTTTAACCCATTTTCCTGCTCCCATTTGGGGTGCTACTTGCCTTATCCTGTTGCCGATGTAGGAGTTGGTCCTTTTAGGTCTGTTTCTAGGTCTAGGCTATAATATTTTAAGGTTCTCATCTCTGTTCCTGTTTGTTTTTGTGGTTTATGTCTTTAAAATATAATTATTTACTGTCATCTTTGTGGTGTTTCAAGAGGATATGCAGCGAAATGTATTTTACAACTGCCATATGCTGGACGCTATTCTTAAGAGGTGGGGTATAATGAAGAATAAAACAGATTGTTCTGTTGTGCTTTTATAGTGTAGGCTAGTTGGGGCGGATTTGCTGTGGCCTTGGGGTGACAGCTGATTCAGACCTGCCGGGAGTACACAGCTATGGACAGCTGTCTGGGAAAGCACGTTCTACAGGGATGACCGGGAAGTGCAAAAGGAATGGGTCCAGCACTTTAGAGAAATGTGGGGCCAGCTACCACAAGAGAAGCGTGGAGCAGAGTGACGGGGTACCTAAGAGGAGGGGTCACGGGAGGAGACGGGACTTCTGGCCGTCAGCTCCTGAGGCCCTCAGTGGATGGCTTTGGGTAGGTGGAGTGATGCGACTCTGGGGCAGATCCCAGTGAGTGACCATGCACCAGACTGTCCAAGGCGTTCTCACTTCTCCCATTTACTAAAGACAGTGACTGCTGTTACTGTCTTCTGTTCAAGGAAGACCCTGAGGCAGAGACAGAGTTAGAGCAGAGCTGGGGGCTGGCCTTGCAGTTTGGCTCCCCAGTTTGTGTCTTCTCTCCCTTCACTGCCCCACCTGGCTCTGTCAGCCTCAGTTTGCCATTTACCCAGAATTCTGTGCACCAGCCCCAAAACTTGGTGTGTACTTTGTTGTGCTTTTTTTTTTTTTTTTGAGACAGAGCCTCAAGCTGTCACCCTGGATAGAGTGCTGTGGCATCACAGCTCACAGCAACCTCCAATTCCTGGGCTCAAGCGAGTCTCCTGTCTCTGCCTCCCAAGTAGCTGGGACTACAGGT
>CAUYON010016418.1:0-41197 GCA_963573935.1 Arctocebus calabarensis | reverse complement strand
ACCATTCCTAGCCTTCTTAGCAAGTATTATTAACTGATAGGACTAGATTTTCATCTTTTGAACCTGAAAGAGGACCTCTTTCAAATGCCACCTTATAGGTCAATAATGTAAAGTTGACTTACTTTTGAAATACAAGATTTCCCTTTTAAAATGCTGCCTCTAGAATCAGAAAGGACATTTAACGAGTATTTGTTTTCTTTTTTTTTTTTTTTTTGAGGCAGAGCCTCAAGCTGTCACCCTAGATAGAGTGCCATGGCATCATAGCTCATAGCAACCTCTAATTCCTGGGCTCAAGCGAGTCTCCTGCCTCTGCCTCCCAAGTAGCTGGGACTACAGGCGCCTGCCACAACGCCCGGCCATTTTTTTTTTGGTTGCAGCCGTCATTGTTGTTTGGCGGGTCCAGGCTGGATTCGAACCCACCAGCTCAGATGTACGTGGCTGGCGCCTTAGCCTGTTGAGCCATAGGCGCCAAGCCGAGTATTTGTTTTCTTATGTTAAATTCTTAAAGTGGTCATTGGAGCTCAGTTTTATATTTAACAGACTGGTATAAGAGCCAAAATAATAAGAATTAAAGTTTAGGGGTGTGTGTCTATGTGTGTTTGTATATGTAAGCAGCATTTTATTCCTTTTATATTTTATTTTATTTTATTTTTATTTATTTTTTTTTGAGACAGAGCCTCAAGCTGTCACCCTGGATAGAGTGTTGTGGCATCACAGCTCACAGCAAGTTCCAATTCCTAGGCTCAAGCGAGTCTCTTGCCTCCGCCTCCCAAGTAGCTGGGACTACAGGCGCCCGCCACAATGCCTGGCCATTTTTTGGTTGCAGCCGTCATTGTTGTTTGGCAGGCCCGGGCTGGATTCGAAACCGCCAGCTGAGATGTACGTGGCTGGCGCCTTAGCCCGTTGAGCCACAGGCGCCGAGCCTCCTTTTATATTTTAAACTTATTAGAATTCAGGTAAAAATCCTAAATCTTTACAATATACATTTATTGTCTTATTTTAATAATGAATCTTGGTACCTAAAATATATTAGGGATTTCTTTATTATTATTATTATTTTGAAACAGAGTCTCACTATGTCACCCTCAGTAGAGTACTGTGGCATCACAGCTCACAGCAACCTCAAACTCTTGGGCTTAAGTGATTCTCTTGCTTCAGCCTCCCACGTAGCTAGGACTACAGGCGCCTGCCACAATGCCTGGCTTTTTTTTTTTTTTTTGTAGTTGTCATTGTTTGGCAGGCCCGGGCCAGGTTTGAACCCACCAGCCCCAGTGTATGTGGCTGGCGCCCTAGCTGCTGAGCTACAGGAGCCAAGCCTAAATTAGGGATTTCTTCTAATTATAAAATTGGACTAGGTAGATGAATGGATAGGTAACATTGGCATAACACATAGTGGTCTCTGTTTTTTTATTTATTTGTTTTGTACAGAATCTTATGTTGTCACCCTGGGTAGAGTGCTGTGCTGTCATAGCTCACAGCAACCTCAAACTCTTGGGCTTGAGCAATTCTCCTGCCTCAGACTCCCAAATAGCTAGTACTATTGGTGCTTACCACTATGCCTGGCTGGGTTTTTTTATTTTTAGTAGAGATGGGGTCTTGCTCTTGCTCTTGCTCTTGCTCAGCCTGGTCTGAAACTCCTGAACTCAAGCAATCCACCTGCCTCGTCCTCCCAGAGTGCTAGGATTACAGGCGGGAGCCACCACACCTCGCCTGGCTTATTTTTGTGTGTGTGTGTTGTGGGAAGAGGGCAATCTCCAAGCCATTACTATCAGGAAGCTCAATGAAGGCAGGCACCATTGTGTCCCTGCACCTGGCACAGAGTAAGTTACATAGCAAATGTGTGAATGAGCTGAGTTAGGAAGGCCAGACTGCGTGTCTGGTAGCAGTCTGTGCGATTGGTTTTCTTAGGCTTACTAAGGTTTCCATGGCTATCACCCCTCTGAAGAGGAAGGAGAGCCCGACTCACAGTCCTGGCTGACATGTCCTGTTTATGGGTACCTGCCCCAGAGTGTATAATAATCTGGCAGTACATTCAGTAAAGTTTTCTTCTTTATGAGGGTATAATGATGACAGCTTTAGTCTCTGTTGACAGAGTGATAATTTTAACTTCTGTCCATTACATTTATAGTACTTTTTGTGTAGTCTCCAGTATGTAGAATACTCAGGTTTTTCATGAAGTTTCTCTGAATTAAAATGTTTTTTTTTTCTTTTTTTGCAGTTTTTGGCCAGGGCTGGGTTTGAACCTGCCACCACCGGCATATGGGGCCGGCACCCCACTCACTGAGCCACAGGTGCAGCCCTGAATTAAATGTTGAAATAAATTGAGATTGTTTTCTAGGAGGCTTTCAAATGTCATTTTTTTGCAAGTTTAGTGTAGAAAACATTTCAATAAAATCATGTGGGGTTTTTTTGTTTGTTTTTGTAGAGATAGAGTCTCAGTTTATCACCCTCGGTAGAGTGCCGTGGCGTCACACAGCTCACAGCAACCTCCAACTCCTGGGCTTAGGCGATTCTCCTGCCTCAGCCTCCCGAGTAGCTGGAACTACAGGTGACCGCCACAACGCCTGGCTATTTTTCTGTTTTGCAGTTCAGCCGAGGCCGGTTTTGAATCCGCCACCTTCGGTATATGGGGCCGGTGCCCTACTTGATGAGCCACAGGCACCGCCCATCAATAAAATCATGTTATTAGAAGTATTAGAAATGCAACAGTTTTGTGAGGCTCACTGTTAGCTAGAAAATGGTGGATGACTACATTGTGAAAAATCTGGACTTTAAAGTGTACTGAAAGTCAGTAAAAATGAGAAATAGTTTCTTAAATTGACTATACAAAATACATGTAGTGGTAACATTAAAAAAGGTACCTGTAATCCCACGAACTTAACAAATGTTATATAAGTGTTCTATGTCACTTTCCAGACCTTGTATATATGCAGAAATACAGTTTAACATTTTGTGGATTTTTTTCATTTAACAGAAGTCTAACTAATTAAGAGAAACCCACAAAGAATACTTTCATAAAATATTAGAGCCTAGGTTATTAAAAAAGACATTTTAAAAGATACAGCTGAATCTTTGTTAATTACATTATTAACAAACTGCTATGTCTGTGCTATGTTTGAATCTGTGCCTTCTGGCTTAAGAAAAATTATGCTCTTCATTATTGTTTATAATAAAAAATTGAAAATGACCTAAAAGTCCATCAACTGGGAATGGATTAAAATATAAATATTTATAAGATGGCATGCCAGGCAGGTATTTAGAAGCATCCGATAGAATGATGGATGTTTATATACTGTCATAGAGCTTCAAACATATTTCCAAGTGAGGGGAAAAAAGTTATATAACAATATGTACAAAGTGGCCTCATTTATGTAAAATAATTCTTTTACATGTTACGGGCATTTATAAAACCTGAAAGGAAATATACCAAGCTGTTAACAATGTTGTCTCTGGTAGGATGGGATTAGTGAAGAACCTTTATATGTTTTCTATTTCTGTTTAACATTTTTTACAACAATCATCTAGTACCAGGGGGAAAAAAGCCCTTTCCATTTTGAAAACTTTTAAGTATTTATGAAAATGTTTTTGAAATTTAAATACTAAAATTATTTGAAATTATCTTTATTGCGGGTTTACAGTGAACAGTATAGTTGTCATAAATGTTTCCTCAAATTCATCCTTACAATATATAATAAATATAAGGTTACTTCATTTATTAACTAAAATAAGATAGGCTTTTCTTGGTATTTATGCTATTATTTCATCTCAAGCAATAATCACTATAAAATCTGAATTTGTTTTCACTTATCTGGCTTTGGTGAAGTTCAATTAAACCCCATACAACAGCTAAGGTATTAATAATTTAGAAAAGCTCCATTTAATAATAGGATGAACAGCATTATTTCATTAATAAAACACAAAGATTGTGTTGCTGTTGGGTATTCCTTTTAATGAAAGGAAGGGGGTGGGGAAAGCTATATAAGAGAAAAGGTATTTCTTAAAAATATGGGGATGTGGGCAGTGTCTGTGGCTCATCAAGTAGGGTGCCGGCCCTATATACCGAAGATGGTGGGTTCAAGCCCAGCCTCGGCAGAACTGCAAAAACAGAAAAATAGCCGGGCATTGTGGCGGGTGCCTGTAGTCCCAGCTACTCGGGAGGCTGAGGCAAGAGAATCACCTAAGCCCAGGAGTTGGAGGTTGCTATGAGCTGTGTGACGCCACCGCACTCTAAGGAGGGTGATAAAGTGAGACTCTGTCTCCACAAAAAAAATTGGGGATGTATATAGTGACAGCAGGCCTGACAATATTTTATTATTTTTTTTTCACAAGGAAAAAGCACTTAATGAACCTCCCCTCCATGTGGCATCGAGCCACCAGGACACAAGCCCCTCCAACAGCCTTAATCTTCTCTTCAGTTCTTTTGCTGAAGAATTTGGCCTTCACAGTGACTGGCTGCTTTGGGAGTTTTCCCTTCCCCAGAACTTTGTAGTAGCCTGATCGTACTACATCAATGATGGGAGCAACTCCACTCTGGTTTCTAGCAGCATTTACCCGGGTCTGCTCACTGACGAATGTCCACAATTTATCAAGGTTGACAGCTGGGCAATAGCTCTGCTTCCTCCTTAAGTGGTAATGCCTCATACCAACTTTCCCCAAAGTAACCTGGGTGGTTTTTGTCGAAGTTGATCCTGTGATGACGCAAGCCACCAGCACTACCTGGGTGCCTCTGGTGCTTGCCAATGTGGATCACGGGGCCGGGAAGCTTCCGGGTCTTCCTCAGTCTGGAACGCATGTACACCTCTGCGAAGTATCGCGAGATATCAAACACAGGAGGAGGAGCCTATTTTTATTTTTAAAATGAGGCAAGAGTTTCACTTTGTCACTTTCCGTACAGTGCTGTGGCGCCATAGCTCACAGCAACCTCAAACTTTTGGGCTCAAGTGATTCTCTTGCCTCAGTCTCCCAAGTAGATGGGACGACAGGTGCCCACCACAACCCCCAGCTATTTTTTTTTTTAAGCAGGCTTGGGTAGGGTTCAAACCCACCAGAGCATGTGGTGGGCGCCCTAACCTCTGAGCTATGGGTGCCCGGCCAATATTTTATTGTATTCTATTTTATTTTAAAGCTTTTAAAATTGCATTTTATTGTAGGAACACTTAACATGACATCTATCCTCTTAAATGTTTAAGTGTTCAATGCAGTATTGGTTATTACAGGGACATTATTGTAGAGCAGGTCTCTATAACTTATTCATCTTGAATAATTGAGACTTATGCCCATGATTAGCAACATTTATTATCCTCTTGCCCTAGCCCCTGGCCACCACCAGTTTAATCTGATTCTGTGAGTTTGATGATTTTAGAGAGCACATATCAGTAAGATCATGTTCATTCATTCTTACGACTGGCTTATTTCCCTTAGCATATTTGCCAGATGCTGTTTCTGCTGCTTTCTTTGCTATAAATGAGAGAGCAGAGGGCAAACACTTTTCATAGGCAGCTTTGTAATTTTCCAGTAGTGCTGTTTGGTCCCCTAACATTTTCAGAGTTGGTAACAGAATACTGAAGTTATTTGGACCAAACTAATGTAGAGACTTCCCTAAGATATTTCCAGGAGGCCGTGGAATTCTAATCAAGTGGGCTCAAACGGAATTCACACAAGCAACCCATTGGGGCACAGAAAGAAAATATCAGCGCTTTTTGGCTCCGCTCGGCTCGGTACCCGTAACACAGTGGTTACGGCGCCAGCCACATACAGTGAGGCTGGCTGGTTCAAACCCAGCCCGGGCATGTTAAACAATGATAACTGCATCCAAAACCAGCCGGGTGTTGTGGAGGGCGCTTGTAGTCCCAGCTACTTGGGAGGCGGAGGCAAGAAAATCGCCTAAGCCCAGGAGTTGGAGGTTGCTACGAGCTGGGACGCCACGGCACTCTACCAGGGGTGGCATTGACTGTCTCAAAAAAAAAAAAATCAGAACTTAGTATTTTTACAATTTGTATATTTTATATAAAACGTAATAGTCTAGACCTCACATAATGTATAACTATACAAGCATTGATGACACATGCTCAAATACTTTCCGCAGTTCGGGGTGGGAGGGGGGAGGTGGTGATCACTTTCATTTTCACCGAGAACTCGCTACATCACAATGCCATCCCAGTGTTCCACGGGGTAACGACTCATTCCACGCGGTAACGACTCGGAGAAGCGAAGCCATGGGATTCCAGATTAGCCGGGTAGTTCCACACCGACGGAATGTGATTGATGGGGAAATAGTCAGAGAATTTAGACGAAATCAGAATCCTGGTGAGTGGTGGCCAGTTTGTGTGAAGGAATCGTCGTCTTAAAGTTTATTTAGACGCAAACTCTGGGATTTTTGTCTTTTCCCAGAGAACCGAGCCGTCTCCTCAGGACCTAGTATACTAACTATCTTCCTGGGAGTGGTGTGCATTGCCGCCCTGATGCTGCCTACACTGGGGGATGTGGAATCGCTGGTGCCTCTCTACCTCCAACTGAGTGTGAATCAAAAATTAGTGGCTGCTTACATCTTAGGTAAGGGTTTTAAAGACGCCTTTTGGGCACGTGGCTAGGGCTTTATGGGGGGGTATTTTTGTTTGTTTTTTAGGAAGAACAGATGGATTGCTTCAAGAGCACATTGTTAAGGTCGGGTACACTTGAAGGTTTAATTTTTGGCTCACGTTTAGTTCTTTTCAGTTTATCTAGTCCTGAATACTGTATTCAATTATTTTCCTTTTGCTGACTTAAAATGGCTTAAAACATGTATAAAATATAAAAAGTATATGTTCTATGATACAGCATTTCTACTTTTAGGAATTGCTTCTAGGAAAAACACTTAGACAAAGTGGATATAGTGGTGATGATGACGAATGCTGCTTTGTTGAATATTATGGACTTTTTTCTCTAAGCCAGTTACCTTATTTCCTGTTCAATCATTCTTTCAGTCATCCTGGCTTAAAATATTATAGTTAATTATTGCAACTGAACAAACAATTATTCAGTACCTTCCATGTTTTAAGGATTAGGGTTCTGGTGATAAATGACTTTTCTCCTATTTTCCTTTCTCCTCTGCTTAAATGCCAACTTTTTTTCAGTATTCTCTCTCAGTATTCCCTCTCACACACTCTCTCTCCCGTATTTGAAAATTGTCTTCTAAATTGTTTACCTACTTTCTGTGTGCCTTCTCTCACTACTTCTTCCTACCATTTCCCCCCCAAACCATCCAGCATATTACTGTCAGACTGATTCCTATTCTCTCTTTTTTTTTTTTAAATAATTTTATTGAATCATAATTATGTACATTGGTGCAATCACAGGACACGATTCATATACATTCAGAAATATTTTGATCATACTGTTACAGATATCCTTCATGGCATTTCCTTGATCACTATATAGAGACATTAATACTCTACCTTTAATAAGTTTCGCCAGTACCCTGCTAAGATGCACCGTAGGTGTGTTCCCACTAATTGCCCTCCCTCTACTCATCCTCCCCCCACCCCTCTTATGTAAAGATTCCCCTAAGAAACTGATTACACTGGTTGCCTGAGGGACAAGCAATATAGGGAGTATTTAACACTACACCTGCTTTTTTGTACGGCTTGAATTTTTTGTAATGGTCATGTATTACTATTTCAAAAATAATTTTAAAAGAGCAAGGAATATAGAGACAGTAAATTAAGAGCGTACCAGGGTCTGAGGGAAGGGAAAAGTAAGCACTTGTTTTGTAAAGGATACAGAGTTTCTGCTCTGGATGATGAAAAATTTCTGGAAATGGTGTGTGTTATATAACAGTGTGAATCTACTTAATGCAACTGAATTGTGCACTCAAAAGTGGTAAAAATGGTAAATTTATGTTACGTGTATTTTACCAACTTAAAACAAATTAAAAGATAAAAATGAGAGGGTATACAGAACAAGTACAGATTATTCCATTTGTGGAAGAATGGAAAAAAACAGAGGTATGTTATATACCAGCAAATACATAGAAAAGAACCTGAGAGCACCCAGTGTGGGCCTGGAATTGGGGTAGGTGTTTGAAGGAATCTTTCAGTTTTGATTGTATTTATTTTATAACTGTTTGAATATTCTACAATGAGAATTTCATTTGTATTAAAAAAAATTGAGATATATCTTCAAAAAACAAGTTGAATCCAAAGATGAGTCACAGGTCAATTGATCCCTAAGAGTTTTTCAATTTCCCTGGCACAGTCTCTGCAGAGAACTGGAGAATTTTCTAAAAGGTAAAAAAGTGACTGCTTTCATGCTGGACATATCTGAACAACGGTAGCTAGCTTCTGGCCAGGCTGGCAGTAAAGATTTGCTTTTAATGGCCTTGATTGTCTTTTAGAAACCATCCTACCCTTCGCTTTTAGTTATTCCCCTTTTTACCCAAGATTCCAACGCTTTCAAATTCATCCCTCATTTACCAGAGCTCGATGCAAAACTTCCTAACCCAGTCCCCCCCCACCCCACAGCAGTGCTTCTGGGTTTCTTTTGCAAAGGACCTTACTAAGTAATTAAGGAATTCAATCAGCTAATTTGAGCTAAATGTTAATAGCTTCATTTGTCTCTCTATTAGGAGATAATATTTTAATTTTAACAGAGGCCTTCAATGTATTAATTCAAAGGAATGACTAATAGCGTGTGTGGGTGGGGAGAGGGTGAGGAGATGTTTCTAATCACGTCACATAAGCAGCTGCTTTGAAAATATCCCCATTTTCAGTGGTTTTATGCAAATTACTCACTGTAAATTTATTAAAGTAAATGTTTTGTATCTGGCAGGAGATGTAAAATTGGCTGGGAATTTGTGATGAAATTATTTGTTTATAATTAGTTAATGGTTACCTTTGTATATAACATATGTTGATCCTACTAACAAAATAAATCTGGCCCATAAAAAAAAAAGATGTTTGACAGATTTAGCTTGAGGTGTTGAATTAATCTGAGGCAGACTCAACCACATCATAGGCCTACTGCATGAAGGGGACAGCTCTGGGGCTGCTTTTTCCTGCTAAGAATGTGGGGGCTCGAGGGGGGGGAAGTGCTCCAGATACTCTCTACAGAGAGAAGCACAGAGCCTAGTCTGTTCCAGAACAGAAAAACACAGAAGGGTGATTTTGTTGTGCAAGAAAATCATTGCTTCTGCAGATAGGGGACCTTCATACACTGCTCTCCAAAAGAAGCAGCTAGTTGTCTGAAATGCAGAGGTTGACCGAATGCTTTTCTAACCAGGGGGCTTTTAACAGGATGGCGAGAAGAAAAGCACTTTTGATACGGACTTATCAATAGGACATTGTTCTAAAACTAGTTGTTAATGGGCCCTGTAGGTTGCTTAAAGAGAGACCGGTTCAAAATAAATGTGTTGCCATTTCTGAGAAGTGGCATACCTTTTTATGATCCTTTGATCTATAATTTGCTATTGTTTTTTATCATTTTGTAACTTATCTGAATTGTTGTGTTTGTTAGCATAAACATGTATGTTGCATAAAATATTATATTATATTTTACATTGGTGTATACATTTTCCTCAGGTTTTAATGTGTCTTCAGACTCAAGTCTAAACCTTACTGCTGCCTATATCTTCCTAAATAGCAGCACTAGGTCACTTACAGACAGGGTTCTATACCCTCACCTCCTCCTGATTTTCCTCCTATCTCACTGCATGTTCCTGGGGTTATGTTTCTTCCTCTTCCTCCTGTTCTTCTATTGTACCCCTGAAGGTTGGCATGTCTCAGGGCTGGGTACTTGATTCTCTTCTCTCTGGTGACCATCTCTAGCCCACTATTTTAAATGCGATCCATATATGCTGGCAGATCCCAATTTTATCTTTTTCAGCTCAGACCTGTCCCCTTGAGTCCAGACTTACATATCCATCTGACTATTTTACATCTCCACCTGGCTGTCTCACCAACAGTTCTAACTTAATATGACCAAAAAGGAACTCTCAGTCTTTACTTCTCACCATCTCAGTAAACAGTACCATCCAACTGCTTAGGCCACATACTGGAAAGACATCCTTGCCACTTCCCTCTTGAAAGAACTAAGCTGACTCCATTTTGTTAAAACTAACTCATTTTGTTCCACAGCCTTTCACTAATTCTACCTTGCCCCATAGTCTTTCGCAGCTACACATCATAGATTAATTTATGGCTGCATACCAAAGACTCAATTTACACCCGAATACCGAAGGTGATAGGCAAACTGCTTCCTCCCCCACCTGCAGCTCTAGTATGGCCACCCCAAGCAATAAGGGTGCCTAACACAGGCCATCCCGGTAGTAAATATTTCCCCAGGCAATCCTGGTAGTAAATATTTCCCCAGGCCAATTATCCCAGAATAGACATTGACCAGGCCCTTATGCCCCCTATCAGCTCTCCCCAGCAGTTCACGCCCAATACCCCCTCCCTTTGTTCCTTTCTGTACCCTTAAAACTGCTCTTCCCTCTGTGGGCGAGGTTTTTCTGCTATCCTGCCTTGTCAGGAGCAGAAAGCCTTGGCTAGCCAATATTTTTTTTTTCCACCTCTTGCTTTTGCACCGGGCTTGGTTAATGGGTGATTTGAGGAAGGGATCCCATGATTTAGGCACAGCACTCTCCCCAAAGTCCAAGGCTTATTTTGGTCTCTCCACTTTCACTTTCAATCAGTACTGCAGCCATAGTGATCTTTTCAAAATGGAAATTTGTTCATTGTACCCCCATACCCTGCTTAAAACCCTTCAATCTCTTCTCATGGCCATTAGCGTAAAATTCAAATTACTTTAGGTAGTCCATATAGCTTGGCATTAGCCGGCCTCTGCCTCCCTCTCCAACCTCATCCTGTTCTACTCTTCACCACTGCTCACTACAATCCAAATACACCAGCCTTCGGAAACCCCTTGAACCACACTGTACTCTTGATTACACCAGAAACTTTGTATGCTCTTTTCCTTCTCCTGGAGTGCTCTTCCTTCCACTCTCCACGTGGCTATCTAGTGCCCTCCCTCATGTTATGCATCACCTCATAGGAGAGGCCTTCCCTGACCACCCTATGTAACACCTGTAAATCATAGCACTTTGGGGGATCGAGGTGGCAGCATTGCTTGAGACCAGGAGTTCAAGATCAGACTGAGCAACATAGAGAGACTCCCATCTCTCAAAAAACAAACAAAAAGAAAAAAACTTAAAGATTTTCCAGGTGAGGTGAAACACCCTTATAATTTCAGCTACTCAGGAGACTGAGGCTGGAGGATTGCTTGAGTCCAGGAGTTTGAGGTTGCTATGAACTATGATGACACCTCTGCACTCTAGCCTGAGCAATAGAGTGAGACCCTAACTCAAAATATATAATAAATAACTAAATAATGTAACCCATCAACATTATTCTCTAACACAGCACCCCATTCTTTTCCTTCAGAGCACATATCACTAGTTAAAAGTATTATTGTTTATTATATGTGTATACATGTGTTCATCTGTGTACGGGCATGCATGCGCACACACATACACACACACTAGAATATACTTTCCATGAGAACAAGAACCTTGTCTCAACTGGTGTTGCTCCAAAATCTAGAACAGTACCTGGCTCATGGTAGGCATTAGTATTTGCTAGATGAATGGCAATAAACAAAGGAAAAAGTATGGTTTAGAGATGATCTTCACAACCCTGATACATATTTACTCCAATTTTCAATCAGCAATAAGAATATCACACTCAGAGAGCACCCCTGTGGCTGTACTGGTGCATTTATAGCAACTTCATGCTGGGAGGCCAGACATGTTCCCAGGGTCTCACTGGCTTCTATGACAGCAATTCTCAAACTGATTTCAGAAACACTACTATCCCTCAAGATATTAACTGGTGTTCTGAGAAAAAAGCATTTGATCAAACGTGTTTAGAAAATGCTACAGATTGAATCTCCCTCTTGGAGACTCATAGCACACATTAGCATATTAAGGCTCTAAGAAGTTTTTTCAGAAATAAAACCTGTTTTAGCTTTGATGAGCATTTTGTCTCTCTCTTTCTCTCTTTTGTTTTGAGACAGAGTCTCAAGTACTTACCCTAGGTAGAGTGCTGTGGCATCATAGCTCATAGCAACCTCCAGCTTGAGCTCAAGTGATTCTCTTGCCTCAGCTTTCCTATTTTTATAGAGATGGGGGGGTCTCGCTTTTGCTCAGGCTGGTTTCGAACTCGTTAGCTCAAGCAATCCACCTGCCTTGGACTCCCAGAGTGCTAGGATTACAGGTGTTAGCCACTGTGCCCAGCCTTGAAGAGCATTTTCAAACCTATTTGACCATATTTATGTTCTACTCACTTATTAATCTTGTAGGGCACTAGTGTCTGTCAAAATACAGTTTTGGAAACAGTATCTTAGATATATAGATAAAGATATGTGTGTGTACATGCATGTATATGTGTATGTATCTAATATCATAGATATTAATCAGAGTTACCTAAGAGTTATGGCAATAAATTCCAACTCAAAGATATCCATGAGATGAGGTGGAGGGGCCTCAAGTTAAAAATAGGCAATGACCTGAAGATGGTGTATTCTGTTAATATTAACCTGTTAGGAGGATACTGGCCTGCAATGGGTTAAGAGTGCTGTTCTAGGCAAGTAGAGGTGGCTCACACCTATAATCCTAGCACTCTGGGAGGTCAAGGAAGGAGGATTGCTCGAGCTCAGGAGTTGGATAGCAGCCTTAGCAAGAATAAGACCGCACCTCTACTAAAGATAGATAAAATTAGCCAGGTATGGTGGCCCATACCTGTAGTCTCAGCTAGTTGGGAGGTTGAGGCCAGGAGGATTGCTTGAGCCCAGGAGTTTGAAGTTCCAGTAAGCTATGACGATACCACTGCACTCTAGACAGGGACAGAGAGTCAAAAAAAAAAAAAAAAGTGCTGCTCTAAATTAATTCAAATATTCTGACCTGAACAAATTAACTGTAGGCTATTGAGAACTTGCAATAAGATCTACAAGCCACTGTCAGTGATCCTTTGGAAATGTGGAAATGGGAAAAGTATTAGTATCAGATCCTGAAAGACTAAAAATGAGCAACTTTTAAAAAAGGAAAGGTGAATTTTACAAACTAAAGATTAGTGAGCTTAATATTGATTTGAAATAAAATTAATATCATTCTTCCTCTTACCCATTTTAGTATGTCTTTCTCTTCTCTGAACTCTCCTCATTCATTTTTGCCTAGCGATTTTGCATTTGCTTTTCCCCACTGCCTAGACCAGGGATTGGCAGGTTTTTTCTGTAATAAACCAATAGTAAATATTTTAGGCTTTGTGGGCCATATGATCTTTGTCCCAACTACTCAGCTCTGCTGCTGAATACAAAAGCAGCCTTAGACAATACATAAACAATAAAACTTTATTTTCAAAAACAGGCTGAGGACCAGATTTGGCCCAAGGGCCACTATTGTTCCCTTTGGAGTGTACTTTGCCAGGATTCCTTCATAACTAATCTTTTTTATTCAGAATTCAGCTCAAACATCATTGTCTTGGATTACACCACCCAATCAAAAGTAATTACACATTTACTTGTTTTCAAATCTTCCTATTTTAATTATCTCCAACTATACCTATCATTAACCATTACTTTCTTATTTATTGAGTTATTTTCTACACACACACACAACCAAATAGTAACTTTTCTTGAGCCCTTATCATGTTCCCAGCACTGTTTTAAACACTTTACATGCATTAACTCTCTCTCTCTCTTTTTTTTTTTTAATACAGAGTCTCATGCTATTGCCCTGGCAAGAGTGCCATGGCATCATCACAACTCACAGTAACCACAAACTCTTGGGCTCAAGCAGTCCTCTTGCTTGAGCTTTATCCTACCTAGTAGCTGGGACTACAGGCACCCGCTGCAATGCCTGGCTAGTTTTTCTATTTTTAGTAGACACAGGGTCTTGCTCTTGCTCATGCTGGTCTTGAACTCCTGAGCTCAAGCCTCAGTCTCCCAGAGTGCTAAGATTACCGATGTAAGCCACCAGACCCAGCCCTGTATTAACTCTTTAAATCTTAGTTATAACCTTCTGACAACAATCCTTTAACTCCTCATTTTATGAATGAAGAAATGAAGGTTGAGAAATTAATTTATCCAGGTCACATAGTTTAGCCAGTGGTGATTCCAGGATATAGACCCAGACTTATAAACATTCTGCCACAGTACATCTCAATTATAAGCTCCATGAGAGCAAGGATCTTGTCTATCTTGTTTGCTAGTGACCCTAGAACAGAGTATAGAGAACATTGCTTGGCATATAATAAGTGGTCAATAAATATTTGCCAATTTAGTAAAAATTCTAAGACACTCAGATCATTAAAGGGAGAGAGTATTCACTAAGTCAGATTAATCTGATGTCCTTCTTTGGGAGGGCTGATAAGGAGGAAATGGGAATAGAACTTTGCGTTTCTTAGGATTTTAGCAAAGCATTAAAGAATTTTCCTGCCAGGTGCGGTGGCTCATTCCAGTAAACCCTACTACTCTGGGAGGCTGAAGAGGGTGGATTGCTTGAGCCCAGGAGTTCAAGACCAGCTAGAGCAAAAGGGAGACACCATCTCCACTTAAAAAGTAGAAAAACCAGCTGGGCATGGTGCAGGAGCCTGTAGTCGGAGCTATGTGGGAGGTCGAGGCAAGAGAATCGCTTGAGCCCAAGAGTGTGAGGTTGCTGTAAGCTATGATGGAGCCACAGCACTCTAGCCAGGGTGACACATGAGGCTCTGTCTCAAAATTTTTCCCTGAAATCCTTATTTTACTAGATTTACTAGATTTTTTCCATGTCATTTAATGCTGTTGCTCTTCCTTTTGTTTTCCTTGTCTTGTTTTATGAAGTCATAAACACATAGATCATGTACACCTTTATGGGGTACAATGTGCTGATTTTATATACAATTAGGAATGTTTACATCAAACTAGTTAATATAGCCTTCACCTAATTTACTTAATTATTATGTTAAGACATTTATACTCTATACTTAATAGATTTGACATGTACTCTTGCAATATGAACCATAGGAATGGTCCCACCATTTTTTTGACTTCCATGACACCACACTTTCCTCATTCCCTGCATATTTTACTATTGTTACTTTCTCCTTCATGTGGTCCTCCTCCTTCATTAGGCTCTAAAATGTGGGTGTTCACTAGGATTTCATCTCAGTCCTTGGTTCTTCCCACTTTTCAAACTTTCAGAGGTGCTCTCATCATTCTCATTATTTTTTACCATTACCTTCATCCTGATGGCACCTCAATATATATCTCCAGGTCAGAACTTTACTCCAAACCTGAAAAATCTCACAGGACCCTTAAGCTGACCATGCCCCAAATCAAACCCATTGTCTTCTTTTCTTATATTCCCAGTCTCAGTTAATGACATCACCCATTCACCCCCAAGACTAGAAACCTGAAAGTCATTTTTGCCTCCTCCCCACTCTCATATTTAAACATTGGTCCAACCTTGACAATTTTACTTCTCAAATATTTCTCAACCTACCACACACCTACCAGTTGTCATCAACTCTTGGTTGGTCTCTCTGCCTCCAGTTTTGACCCTATCCAATTCTCCACACAGCCACCAGAACTAGCCTTTTAAAGTGAAAATATGGGGCCAGGGGCAGTGGGTCACACCTGTAATCCTAGCATTCTGAGAGGCCGAGGTGGGTAGATTGCCGGAGCTCATGGGTTTGAGACCAGCCTAAGGAGAAGTGAGAGCTACATACACTGGAGCTGGTGGGTTCAAACTTAGCCTGGACCTGCCAAACAACAATGACAACTACAACCAAAAAAGAAAAAAATAGCTGGGTATTGTGACCAGCACCTGTAGTCCCAAATACTTGGGAGGCTGAGGCAAGAGAATAGCTTAAGCCCAAGAGTTTGAGGTTGCTGTGAGCTGTGATGCCACAGAACTCTACTGAGGGAGACATAATGAGACTTGGTCTCAATAAAAAAAAAAAAAACAGCTGGGCATTGCGCCAGGTGCCTGTAGTCCCAGCTACTTGGGAGGCTGAGTTAAGAGGATTACTTAAGCCCAAGAATTTGAGGTTGCTATGTGCTATGACACCACGGACCTCAACCAAGGGGGACAAAGTGAGTCTCTATCTCAAAAAAAAAAATTAATTAATAAATAAAATAAAGTGAAAATGTAATCATATAATACTTCATTGCCTATAAAATGGAGTCCAAGCCACATCAGGACCATACAAATCTCCTCAAACTCTCCAGCGGCTGTCTCACTCACAGCTAAGGTTTCCGAAATGTCAAACTGCATGTAACATTCCAGTTCTTCATACAGCACTTCTATGTCTTTGTTTATGCTCTTGCCTCTGCTTAGATGCTAACCCGTACAATGTACTCCCTCTTTGCCTGGCTGACTTATCATCCCCTCACACTTATCATCATCTCCTCAAAAAATCCTTCTCTTAACATGCCCCATCCTGGGCGAGGTTAGATATTCCTCCTCTGTGCTTCCAAGGCATCCTGAACTTGCCTTAGGTGGCAGTAATAGAAATCAGGTATGTGAATTCAGGGAGAAGATAGTGTGGTATCTATTCTGCATGGCCACGCTGCATTTTAAGAACATTTTTGGGGGGGAGGTGCAGAGTCTCACTTTGTTGCACAGGCTAGAGTGCCATGGCATCATCTTAGCTCACAGCAACCTCAAACTTCTGGGTTCAACTTCTGGGTGCCTCAGTTCCTAAGTAGCTGGATCATGGGCACCCACTACAACATCTGGTTAGTTTTTCTACTTTTTTACTAGAGATGAGGTCATCTTCTTGTTCAGGCTGGTCTTGAACTCCTGAGCTCAAGCAATCTCCTGCCTTGGCCTCCCAGAGTGTTAGGATTACAGGCATGAGCCACCACACCTAGCCCACTTGAACTACATTTCAATCGATGGGGTAAGTTGTATTATTCAGTAAGTGTCACTGGTTTGGAAAAAATAAAACCAAACCTCAGAAGTGATTGAAGAAACAGAAGGTTTAATGAGGATCAAGGAAGATTGCGAGGGACTTGATGGTTTTCTTCAAGTATTTGAAGGGTTGTGTTTTACGTTGAATTGTGTTCTGCCCTCCCCCCAAAAAAGATATGTTAATGTTGGAGGTCATATTGGAGTAAGTTGGGACTTTACACCAATTTGACTGGTGTCCTTATTAGAAGAGAGAAATTTGGACACAAATGTAGAGGGAAGACAGCCATGTAAAGGTGGAGGCAGAGATTACTATTACACTGCCACAAGCCGAGAAACAGGAGCCACCACAAAACCCAAAGAAGCAATGAAGGCTTCTCCCCTACTGCCTGCAGAGCAAACACAATCCTGCCAACACCTTGATTTCAGACATCTAGCCTCCAGAAATGTGAGACAAAGAGTTTCTGCTGTTTTAAGACACTAAGTTTGTGGTACTTTGTTACGGCAGCCACAGGAAAGTAATATAGGTTGTCATGGATCAGAGGGAGCAGACTTGTTCTATTTAAGACCCAATGGATGGGAGATACAGGAAGACAAAAATATATCCTTATATTGAAACCTCATAGGCACACTATCCAAAGATTAAAATGAGCTGCCATGGGAGCTAGCAAACTCCTTGTGAATGGAAGTTTATTTTGGCAGAGACTGTAATGATGATACTAATGATGATAATACAACCACCACCCTTATCCTCCTTTGAACAAGCCAATTTCAAGAAGATATTTATGACACAATTGGAGATTTTTTATTTTTTGAGACAGAATCTCACTATTTCACCCTTGGTAGAGTGCCATGGCGTCATAGCTCATAGCAACCTCTAACTCTTAGGCTTAAGAGATTCTCTTGCCTCAACCTCCCAAGTAGTTGGGACTACAGTTGCTCCCCACAATGCCCAGATATATTTTTGTTGCAGTTGCCATTATTGTTTAGCAGGCCTGAGCTAGGTTAGAACCAGCCAGCCTTGGCATATGTGCCGGCGGGCACCCTAACCACTGAGCAATGGGTGCTGAGCCATAATTAGGGATTTTTGAATGCAGATTGGATATTGATTATATTAAAAATGCCATGTTAAGATTTTGTTTGAAAATAATGGCATAATGGTTATAATGAGAGGGAGGAAGGAGACAGTGAGCAAGAGAAAGAAAGAAGCCTTAGCTTTTAGAGATACATATTGAACGGTTCATGAAGAAAATTTTATTTTAAAGCAAAAAAAAAAATACTGCCTTAAAATAATTTGGAGGAGGCAGAGAAGGGTTGGTATATGGATACAACAAGATTGGTCATATGGTGATAACTGTTGAAATGGTGAGGGATAAATGGGGATTAATTTATATTACCCTCTCTACTTCGTGTATGCTTGAAAATTTCTATAATCAAATGTTTTATGAAAAGCTACCTTCTACCATGTACTGAGCACCTACAATGTGGCAGGAACCATGCTAAGAGTTCTTTTTTTTTTTTTTTGAGACAGAGCCTCGAGCTGTCACCCTGGATAGAGTGCTGTAGCATCATAGCTCACAGTACCCTCCAATTCCTGGGCTCAAGCAAGTCTCCTGCCTCCACCTCCCAAGTAGCTGGGACTACAGGCGCCCGCCACAACATCCGGCCATTTTTTGGTTGCAGCCGTCATTGTTGTTTGGCGGGCCCAGGCTGGATTCAAACCCGCCAGCTCAAGTGTACGTGGCTGGCGCCTTAGCCCGTTGAGCCAGAGGCGCCGAGCCCATGCTAAGAGCTCTTAAAGTAGCCTGTCATTTAATTTAATCATAACATTTACAAAAGACCAAAGTAAAAAAAAAAAAAGACATATTCCTATATAAAAAGACACAGTATTATAAAGATAATTCCTTCCAATTACCCTGTATAATCAAGATGAAAGGAGAGTTCAATTTGTTTGGATTGTTCGAATTTTCAGAAGAGTATATCTCTATATCAATTTGTATACTTAAAAAATTTGCCATAATAGCCCAATGAGATACATCATATTACTTTCAGAAATGGAGAAAGTGCTGGGTGCAGTGAGTAATGCCTGTAAGTCCTAGCACTCTGGAGTTTTTCTACTAAAACTAGAAAAAACTAGCAAGGTGATGTGACAAGTAGTCCCAGCTACTTGGGAGGCTGAGGCAAGAGGATTGTTTGAGCCCAAGTGTTTGAAGTTACTGTGAGCCATGGTGATGCTACAGCACTCTACCCAGGATGACAGAGTGGGACTCTGTCTCAAAAAAAAAAAAAAGAGAAAAAAGAAATGGGGAAACTGAGGATAAGACAAATGTAGTAAAGGTTGCACATCAACTAACTGGTGGAAGTAATTAGTTGCTCTGCTGTTTTGTTCTTTTAATGCCCTTGCTATTCACAGTGCATCCCAAGGACTGGTAGCATAACATCACAGGAAGATTTCTCAGAAAGGCATAATCTTAGTCTCTACCTAGAACTACTGAATAAAATCCCACACTTAAGTTTGAGAAGCATAGCATACCCTGGCAATTGTCCTTTTAGGTATCCCTGGGAGACTGGTCCCAGGACCTGCCACAGACACTGAAATCCATGGATGCTCAAGCCCTTGATATAAAATGGTATTGTATTTGCACATAAAACCTACGTACATCCTTCCATATAATTAATTTTGTTTTTGTAGAGATGAGGGTCATCTCACTATATTGCCTAAGCTGGTCTTGAACTTCTGGCCTTAAACAATCCCCCTGCCTTGGCCTTCCAAAGTGTTAGAATTACAGGTGTGAACCACCACACCCAACCACTCCCATACACTTTAAATCACCTTTACATTATTTGTAATACCTAATACAATGTAAACGCTATGTAAATAGTTGTTGCATTGTTTAGGGAATAATGGCAAGAAAAAAATATGTACATACTGATAAATACAATTATTTTCCAATTTTTTTTCAAGGCCTTGTTTGGTGCGGAAATGTCTCCAATTCCCTCAGAACCCAGCTGGTTGCCCTTTTGAATGGACAACTTAAGGTTCAGACTTGATACCCTTCACAGGTGACAAGATCTGGCCAGCATTAAAACATAATTGTTGCCTCATTTTTTCCTGTTTTCATCATATGGCAAGAGGTCCTGATTTTCCATTTAGAATAGCAGTAAAGTTTTCCTTTTTCATGAATGCATTTGGAACAGAAACATGAGCAAACTTAAAGTGTTAAGTAACAATATGATGAGTTATCAAAAATTAGAGTTCCCTTGAGGCTTCGGGAGATGCTGATGTGGATCATCCTGGTTCTTACTTCATCCCCATATAAGAGGTGATTGACTCCTTGCCACATCTTACTGAGGAGCTACTAAAACTTCAGAGAACAGTGAATTGTCCAGTTCACATAGCACAGTCCTGGCCTCTTCTGCTGTGATGTTCCCAGAACTTGGAGGAAAGAGGTTGTGTGTAAAGCATTAGCATGCTCCAGGGCAGAGGCCCAGTGCACATCAGTACTAGCAGATAACAGCAGAATAATGCATTCATTCATTTATTCAACAAATTCAAAGCCTCACTTTGTGCTGTGCTTTGCTGGGTCCAGAGAGAGAACTCAGACCTGGATTGTTCTCTGGGTCCTCGGAGCAGTTTCCATGTTGAGAACAGAAAACACAACTACAGGCCAGCATGGTGGCTCATGCCTGTATTCTTAGCACTCTGGGAGGTAGAGAGAGGAGGATCCCTTTAGCTCAGGGGTTGGAGACCAGAAGGAGCCAAAAATGAGACCCCCATCTCTACTAAAAATAGAAAAATTAGCAAGGCATCGTGGTGTGCACCAATCCCAGCTACTTGGGAGGCTGAGGCAGGAACTGAGGCTTGAACCCTGGAGTTTGAGGTTGCTAGGCTGAGGCCATGTCACTCTAACCTGTGACATGGTTAGAATGACAGTGGGAGTCTGTCTCAAAAATTAAAAATTGAAGAAAAAAAAAAAGAAAACACAACTCCCATATACAGGGTTGCTTTGGTTTACAAAACTGAAGAATTGTAGGGTAATTTGGTTTTCAGGGTGGGTTTAATTCAGAAGCTAGAGCCAACACACATTTTTCTGTACAGACACTCTCTGGTTCAGTTTCTTTCCAAGATCCATGGTTTCTACTTGACTTCCAGTTATCTCCTGTGAGCATATAATTCTTTATTTATGGAAAGACACAAAGAGCAGAGTGGAAGAAACAGACAGAAACAGAGGCAGAGAGACTCAGAAAAACAGAGAAAGAAAGAAGGAGACACAAAGAGAGAAAGACAAAGAGACTACGAACAAATAATATTAGCCTACTTCAACTATGGGACAAAAAAAAAAAAATTAAGAAAGAAAAATCCCTGGTTTCTCTCTAATTGAACCAAATCCAGCTCTCCAATTTTTTTTTCTTTTTTTGAGACAGAGTCTAAAGCTGTTTCCCTGGGTAGAGTGCTGTGGCATCATAGCTCACAGCAACCTCCAGCTCTTATTATTTTTTTTTATTTCTTTGCTTTTGTTGTTGTTGTTGTTGCTGTCATTGAGACAGAGTCCCACCCTGTGCCCTGAGCAGAGTGCAATGGCATAATATTGCTCGGTGCAACCTCAGACACAGGGCTGTGGGCATCCTGTTGTCTCAGCCTCCTGAAGCTGCTAGGATTACAGGTGCTCAGGGTCTCACTCTTGCTCAGGCAAGTCTTGAACTCATGAGCTCCAGCAATTCTCCCTCCTCAGCTTCCCACAGTGCTGGGATTACAGGTGTGCGCCACCACACCCGGCAAAACCGCCAACTGTTGGGCTCAAGCTAGCCTCTTGCCTCAGTTTTCCTATTTTTAGTAGAGAAGGGGGGGATCTTATTTTTTGCTCAGGCTGGTCTTGTACTCTTGAGCTCAAGCAATCTATAGGCCTCAGCCTCCCAGATTGCTAGAATTACAGGCGTGAGCCACCTTACCCAGCCATTTTTCCAAATATTTTTGTTTTGTGGTTGATTAAATCCACTAATGTGGAACTCATGGATATGAAGCACCACTGCACTGTTATCCAGTGTATTGAAGCCCTGGAAAGATGGCTAGACTATATCAAGGGTTCTAAAAATCAATTGTTCATCTGAACTTATTGAGGACAATTTTAGAAACACAAATCTCAGATTGTACTGTACTATACCTCTGAGGTTGGGCCTGAGAATCTGTACATTAATAGGTTCTCTCTGAAGAGCTATTAGAGTTGGCAACCACTGAAAAATGAGACCTACAAAAGTCTTTTTCCACCCTTTGAGTCTCTACTTCCTGATAAGTTTGCAAGAGAGGATGAAGAAGTCAGTTACATGCAACTACGGAAAATTACTTACCTTTTCACTAAAGATAATCATTTAGAACGGACTTTAAGTTTCCTTGTAAGAAATATAAGCTTCAAGGAATGACAATGGAGTACAGATGGACAGAATGAGAGGGGTATAGAATACAGTACATGAAAGTATATGACAATTAATGTATCAATCTTACAGTTTATTCCAAAGAATTTTTAACATATATATATATATATGTAATAAAATAAGTTACAAACCTGTGACTACAAAGCAAACTGATTAGTTTTTATGGATCCCTAATATAAATCAAACTGGTTACTTTGGAGTTCAATCTTTCAATGCATACTAGGTCCCTATCCTCAATGAGCCCGCAGTCTAGCAGGGGAAAGACACGCAAACAGACAGTTACAATAAAGTGTGATAAAGCACTAAGTTGTGACATATATGAGCTACTACAGAGCATGTAGGGTGTTGTTCCAAAAAGCTGTGGAAGTGGCAGGAGGATAGTCAGGGGAAGATGAGTCTTGAAAGCAGAGTGGTTGTTCAGGGGAAGAGGAGCATTTCAGGAAGATAGCACATAATGCAGAACAGCATAGATGCCAAAGGGAATGTAATAACTTCAATGAATTGATACTATTGTAGGCACATAGGCTGAGTGTGGGGCAAATGAAGAGAAAAGGTTGATAAAGTAGACAGAGGATGGTTCACAAAGGTTCTTTATAACATTCCAAGGACATTATCCAGAATCTTCAAATGGTTTTAAATAGGGAAATAGCATGATGAAATTTGTATTTTGGAAAAAATACTCAGATAGCTGTGGGAAGGATGAATTTGAAAAGCATGAAACTGAAGCAGAAGAGCTGTTGGAAAATAACTGCAATAAGTTAGGCAAGAGATAGCAAGGAGAGCATATATTTGAAAGATTTGAAAAGTTGCATAGAATCTTGTGATAAAATAAGTAAGAGGTAATGAGTCAGGTTCCTGACTGGCTACTGGGGGATAAATAGTATTGCCGCTAACTGGGATAGGGAATGCAGAGGGAAGGGCAGGATTTTCAGGGGGCAATGGAGATGCAGAAATATGGGGGAAGGATAATGAGATCAGTTTTGGATATGATAAGTTTGAGGAGCTTATGAAACAATAGGTGGAATGCTTAAGTAGACAAATGGGTATGCGGATGAGTTACTCAGAAGAGAGATAAGGATGGAAGACATAGATGTGGAAATCATGAGCATGCCCATCACAATTACGAGAGCAGGTAGTTCAACTAGAAAAAGGCTCGAGAGTGAAGTGAGAGGAGGGCTGAGGACAGAGTCCTGAGGAACATCAACAATTGAGGAATGGCAGAGGAAGAGGAACCCTGGAAAGAGATAAAGAAGTAACAGCCAAGGAGGTTAAGAAAAGCACAAGAGTTGGCTCAGCACCTATAGTTCAGTGGTTAGGGGGCTGGCCACATGCACCAGGACTGATGGGTTTGAGCCTGGCCCTGGCCTGCTAAACAACAATGAAAGCAACAACAAAAATAGCCAGGTGTTGTGGCAGGTGCCTGTAGTCCCAGCTACTTGGGAGGCTGAGGCAAGAGAATCTCTTATGACCAAGAGTTTGAGGTTGCTATGAGCTGTGATGCCAAGGCACTCCACCAAGGGCAACATAATGAGACTCCTTCTCAAAAAAAAAAAAAAAAAAAAAAAGCAGAAGAGTGTAGTATTATGGAGCTAAGTGTATTAGTTTCCTATTGCTGTTACTGCAAGTCACCACAAATTTATTGTCTTAAAACAATATATTTATTGCCTTATACGTCTAAAGGAATCTAAAATCAGTCTCACTGGGCTAAAATCAAGGTGTCAACAGGCTGATTTCTTCTGAAGGCTCTAGGAAATAAACCATTACCTTGACTTTGCCAGCTTCTAGAAACCATCTGTATTCCTTGGCTCACAGTTACTTCCTCCATCATCAAAGCCAAGAGCAAGCATAGTGTTGTTGTATCTCCTTCTGTGTCTCTGCTTCTGATTTTATATGTCAATCCCTGCATTCCTGTCTCTCTCTTATAAAGACCTTTGTGATTACATTGGGCCCACTCAAATAATCCAGGATAACTTTCCCATTTCAAGAACCTTAACTCAATCAGATCTACAAAGTTATTTCTTCTATATAAAGCAACATATTTGCAGGTTCCAGGGATTAGAACATGGACATCTTTGGGGAGTCATTATTTTGCCTACCACATTGAGGAAATAGAGAGTTTCAAGAAGGAGAAATTGAGGCTCTTGGATTTAGCAATTACAAAATATTGTGGCCTTGGCAAGAATAATTTTGGAGAATTGGTAGCACTGAAGCCAGTCTAGTATGTTAAGATGTGGATATGACCAATTGTGGATAACAAGGGATCAGATTTCTCACTGTTGGTGAAAACAGTCAAAATATAGAAAAGGACGGAGGCAACATGGCCAACTGGACCCAGTTTTCCACAGAGGAAAGTTAAAAGACAGAAGTTTAGCTGATGGTTCAGATCTGAGCCAAGAGAGAAGGTTGAAGAACACACATAAACCCTGCTGAGGAGAAATGTGACCCCAAGGATACAAACAAAAGGTACAAAATCCATCACCAAGTGGATGGGAGTCCCCTCACCCATGAGAACGGCTCACAGTATACTCCATACAAACAAGCGAGCAGAGTTCAAATATCTTCCCATTTTATCTCACAGGAGAGACTCTCTAAAAACTGGACCTCCTTCCCCTACTAGGGTGCCATGCCATTCTCCTGCCAGGCATAAAACTGCATATATTCTCTACCTTCAATTTTGAACTCCCAGCACTCCCTTCCACTCTCACCCCATGGTCTGAAGGCCTGTCTCCCACGGAATCCAGATTCTTGGGCATTTTCTCAAGGGGTGTAGATGAGGCATGGGCTGTTGCTGACCTATGCTGATTCTCTAGCACAGGAGAAAGGAGAGGACAGTCAGCTGAGAGGGAACTGTACAGGAGTGCGGTGCCCCAAGGCACAGAGCAGCAGCCACAGTGGCAGGAAGAAAAGGGCTCACACCCTTGATGATATTTTGAAAGGACACTGTCAGTCTCTCTGGGCAACCAGAGGAAGCTGGGCATCTTCTCCAGCAGCAGCCACTGGCGGAACAGATCAGGGACAGAAATGCAGGCCCTGTGAGTAAAGGGTATGCCTGGGCAGAGTGCAGGGACTAGAATACGTGTGTGCAGAGACAGCAGAGTCTCAGGGCAGGGCTGACCCAGAGGACTGTGTCACTAGCCTCAGATGCACCTGACCCTCAGGGGATCATAGTTGAGACAAAGGCAGGCAGGCAGTGGCTGGAACTGACAGCTAAGTGTCTGTTCTGACCTCGTCCACTGGAATAGGAACTGCAGCTGAGACTGGGCAGCAGCACAGACAGGGCAGAGATGCTCAAACAGTGTCTGATCCACAGGGGAATATAGCTGGGACAGAAACACATTCTGCAAAGTTGTTCTGTTTTGTCAGCAACATCAGTCAGGGCAGGGCTGGAACTGAGTGAACCACCCCTGCCCCCATTAAGCACCCGAGGTTGTCAGGCCTCACCTCCCCCTACCAGAAAGTGGCAGAGAGTGGTGGCCTGGCAGAGGAGACATAGATCTCCCTGTGACTCAGGCAGGCACAAACCCCTGGAGCATCTGGGCATTGAAGGGACCTGGATCACAGCCATGCAGGGTTACCAGTGACTGGGTGTGACAGAGGTGCAAGGTGGGGAAGGAGATATGAACCATCACAGACTAATTTATTTGCTGGGTGGGTCCTTCTGACCTCAAGGAGCACAGAGGAGAGTCATATTTGAGCTGCCAGCAGACCTCTGCTATCTAGTTGCTGGAGACCTTTTGAACTCTCCCACCAGAGACTGGTGCTGACTGGGAGAATTTATTTGGGCCTCTTGAACTGGGCCAATCACTTGAAGACTGTTCAAAATGGTACCCTGGGTATGTGGTTGTAGAAAGGTTTGATTTTCCTTTTCCAATGGTTGCCTGTAAGGCGCAGGATGACTTAATTGCTGGTATTTCTCCAACACTGAGAGTAACTGATTCACTAGGGTAAGACAGAGACAGCTGAAAATAAGACAGAACCACTTAGCCCCACAATACCAAGAAGGTCCCATTTCTCAGGCTGTATCACTGTATGGATTCTTGGCAAAGCTGTAGGGCAAAAGGTGCAGACACCAATCCCAGCTTTTGGGCAAAGGTCTGGTGAACTACTACTCCTAGAGCCCCCAACCCAATTTCTCCTTATCTTCTCATTGAGCCAAACAGTGTGAAATAATCATGGGGCAGAATCAGCAGAAAAACTCTGGTAACATGAATAACCAGAGTAGATCAACCTCCTCAAAGTACAATTTGGCAGACACCACTGAAGATCCCATTCATAAACAGATGGCTGTTATGTCAGAAACTGAATTCAGAATGTGGATTGCAAATAAGATAAATAAAATAGAGGAAAAGTTGGAATTAGAAATTCAAGGTGCATTTCAAAAGTTGTCTCAAGAATTCAACGAATACAAAGACAAAATCTCCAAAGATTTTGACACATTGAGACAAGAATTTGCTGCCCTCAAAGATCTGAGAAATACTGTGGAATCCCTAAGTAACAGAATGGAGCAAGCAGAAGAAAGAATTTCTGCCACTGAAGACAAAGCTTTCCAATGCTCCCAAACTCTCAAAGAGGAAGAGAAATGGAGAGCAAAAATGGATTATTCTCTCAGAGAGCTCTGGGATAATTCGAAGAAAAGAAATACTTGCCTGAAAGGGATCCCTGAAGGTGACAAAGTAGCTTCGCAAGGCACAGAGGCTCTTCTTGATGAGATTATGAAAGAGAACTTTCCAGACATGCCAAGAGATTCTGAAATTCAGGTAGCAGACAGTTTCAGAACCCCAGCAAGACTCAACCCAAATAAGACATCCCCCAGGCACATCATAATTAACTTCACTAAAGTTAATGTGAAGGAGAAAATTCTGAAAGCAGCCAGACACAAGAAAACCATAACCTACAACATGAAAAATACTAGAATAACTGCAGATCTCTCTGCTGAAACCTTTCAAGCTAGAAGAGGGTGGTCATCAACTTTTAACCTCCTAAAACAAAATAACTTTCAACCCAGGATCCTGTATCCAGCTAAGCTGAGTTTCATTTATGATTCAGAAATTACTTTCATGACATTCACAGGTTGAAGAAATTTGCCATAACTAAACCAGCTCTCCAGGATATTCTCAGACTTATCCTCCATAATGACCAGTGCAATCCTCCACCACAAAAGTAAACTCACTCAGAAACTTTTGATCAAATTCCAATTTCCACAGTGGTGAAAGGATTAAAAATATCCACTGGACTTTCGCAAAGCCATTACCAGGCTTATCAATATTCTCAATTAATGTGAATGGCTTAAATTTTCCTCTAAAGAGGTACATGTTGGCTGACTGGATACAAAAACTCAGGCCAGATATCTGCTGCATACAAGAATCTCATCTTACATTAAAAGATAAATATAGACTCAGGGTGAAGGGATGGTCGTCTTTATTTCAGGCAAATGGAAAGCAGAAAAAAGTATGTGTTGCAATCTTATTCGCAAACACAATAGGCTTTAAAGCAACAAAAGTAAGGAAGGATAAAGATGAACACTTCATATTTGTTAAGGGTAATACTCAATATAATGAGATTTCAATTATTAATATTTATGCGCCCAACCAGAATGCACCTCAATTTATAAGGGAAACTCTAATACACATGAGCAACTTGATTTCCTCCAGCTCCATAGTAGTCGGAGATTTTAACACTACTTTGGCAGTGTTGGATAGATCTTCTAATAAGATGCTAAGCAAAGAAATTTTAGATTTAAACTTAAGCATTCAACATTTGGTTGAATATATACAGAACAATTCATCCTAACAAAACTGAATACACATTCTTCTCTTCAGTCCATGGAACATACTCCAAAATCAATCACATCTTAAGTCATAAATCTAACCATAGCAAATTTAAAAGAATAGAAATTATTCCTTGCATCTTCTTGGACCATCATGGAATAAAATTTGACCTCAGTAACATCAGGTATCTGCATACTCATACAAAAACATAGAAGCTAAATAGCCTTATGGTGAATGATAAATGGGTCATTGACAAGATTAAGAAGGAAATTACCAAATTTTTGGAACAAGATGACAATGAAGACATGAATTATTAGAACCTTTGGGATACTGCAAAGGCAGTCCTAAGAGAGAAATTTATAGCACTGCAAGCCTTTCTGAAGAGAACAGAAAGAGAGAAAGTTAACAACTTAATGGGACATTTCAAGCAATTGGAAAAAGAAGAACATTCCAATCTCAAACCCGGCAGAAGAAAAGAAATAACCAAAATTAGAGCAGAATTAAATGAAATTGAAAACAAAAGGATTAGACAACAGATCAATAAATCAAAAAGTTATTTTTTTGAAAAGGTCAATAAAATAGATAAATCTTTGGCTAACTTAACGAGGAAAAAAAAAGAGTAAAATCTCTAATTTCATCAATCAGAAACGGTAAAGATGAAATAACAATGGACCTCTCAGAAATTCAAAAAATCCGTAACGAATATTACAAAAAACTTTTCTTTCAGAAATATGAAAATCTAAAGGAAGTAGACCAATATTTGGAAGCACGCCACTTTCTAAGACTCAGCCAGAATGAAGTGGAAATGTTGAATAGGCCTATATCAAGTTCTTAAATAGCATAATACAAATACTTAATAGCAACCTTACAAAATCTCCCTAAAAACAAAAGCCTGGGACCAGATGGCTTCATATCAGAATTCTACCAAACCTTTAAAGAGGAACTAGTACCTATATTACTCAACCTTCTCCAAAATATAGAAAAAGAAGGAATACTACCCAACACATTCTATGAAGCAAACATCACCTTGATCCCTATCCCAGGAAATTACTCAACAAGAAAATAAAATTATAGACCAATATCACTAATGAATATTGATGCAAAAATATTCAACAAGATCCTAACAAACAGAATCCAGCAACGCATCAAATAAATTATACACCATGACCAAGTGGGTTTTATCCCAGTGTCTTAAGTCTGGTTCAATATACGTAAATTGATAAATATAATTCAGCACATAAACAAATTAAAAGACAAAGACCATATGATTCTCTCAATTGATGCAGTAAAAGCTTTTGATAATATCCAGCATCCCTTCATGATCAGAACACTTAGGGAAATGGGTATAGAAGGGACATTTCTCAAACTGAGAGAGGCCATCTACAGCAAACCCACAGCCAATGTCATAGTGAATGGAGTTAAATTGAAATCATTTCCACTCAGATCAGGAACCGGGCAAGGTTGCCTATTGTCTCTACTGCTCTTTAACATTGTAATGGAAGCTTTAGCCAATGCAATTAGGGAAGAAAAGGCAATCAAGGGTATCCATATAGGGTCAAAAGAGACGAAACTTTCACTCTTTGCAGATGAAATGATTGTATATCTGGAAAACACCAGGGATTCTACTATGAAACTTTTAGAAGTGATCAAGGAATACAGCATCGTCTCAGGTTACAAAAGCAACACTCATAAATCTGTAGCCTTTACATGTATGAACAATAGTCATGCTGAAAAAATAGTCAAGGACTCTATTCTGTTCACAGTAGTGCCAAAAAAGATGAAATATTTGGGAGTTTACCTAATAAAGGATGTGGAAGATCTCTATAAAGAGAACTAAGAAACTCTAAAGAAAAGAAATAGCTGAAGATGTTAACAAAAAGAAAAACATAGCATGCTCATGGCTGGTAGGAATCAACATTGTTAAATTTTCCTTACTACCCAAAGCAATATACATTTTTAATGCAATCTCTATTAAAGCTCCATTGTTACACTTCAATGATCTTGAAAAATAATACATCATTTTATATGAAATCAGACAAAACCTCGAATAGCCAAGACACTAGCCAGAAATAAAATTAAAGCAGGTGGAATTATGCCACCAGACCTCAGACTATACTACAAATCGATAGTGATCAAAACAGCATGGTACTGGCACAAAAACAAAGAGGTAGATGTATGGAAGAGAATGTGAAACCATGAGATAAACCCAGCTATTTACCGTTATTTGATGTTTGACAAGCCAATTAGAAACATTCAGTGGGGAAAAGATTCCCTATTTAACAAATGCTGCTGGGTGAACTGGCTGGTGACCTATAGAAGACTGAAACTAGCCCCACACCTTTCACCATTAACTAAGATAGACTCTCACTGGATTAAAGATATAAACTTGAGACATGAAACTATAAAAATATTAGAAGAAAGTACTGGGGAAAAGTAAGAAATCGGCCTGGGTGAGTATTTTATGAGGAGAACCCTTGGGCAATTGAAGCAGCATCAAAAATACATTAGAGATGTTGGCATGGATGTGGAGAAAGGGGAACACTTCTACATTGCTGGTGGGAATGCAAACTAATACGTTCCTTTTGGAAAAACTTTTGGAGAATACTCAGAGATCTAACAATAGACCTGCCATTTGATCCTATAATTCTTTTACTTGGTATATACTCAGAAGACCAAAAATCACATTATAACAAAGATATCTGTACCAGAATGTTTATTGCAGCCCAATTCATAGTTGTTAATTCATGGATGAAGCTCAAGTGCCCATTGATCCGCAAATGGATTAATAAATTGTGGTACATGTATTCCATGGAATATTATGCAGCCTTAAAGAAAGATGGAGACTTTACCTCTTTCATGTTTACATGGATGGAGCTGGAACACATTCTTCTTAGCAAAGTATCTCAAGAATAGAAGAAAAAGTATCCAATGTATATAGCCCTACTATGAAGCTAAGTTATAGGTTTCATATGAAGGCTATAACCTAATTATAACACAAGAATATGGGGAAAGGGGCAAGGGAGGGGAGGGGAGGTGAGAGTTGGGTGGAGGGAAGGTAATTGGTGGGACCACACCTATGGTGCATCTTAGAAGGGTAGAGGTGAAACTTACTAACTGTAGAATATAAATGTGTTAACACAATAACTAAGAAAATGCCATGAAGGCTATGTTTACCAGTTTGATGAAAATATTTCAGATTGTATATGAAACCAGCACATTGTACCCCATGATTGCATTAATTGGAGAATCAATGTGAACTTATTGTCATACACACACACGTATATATGTACATAAGGAGATAGAGAAATATAGGTATTTGGGTGTATATTTATGCATATATATGTCTATATGTATACATGTGCTGTATATACATACATACACACACACACATCTATTTCTTGTTTTTTTGTTTTTTTGTTTGAGACAGAATCTCACTATGTCGCCCTGGGTAGAGTGCTGTGGCATCACAGCTCACAGCAACCTCAAACTCTTGGGTTAAAGTGATTCACTTGCTTTAGCATCCCAAGTAGCTGGAACTTCAGGCACCCAACACAATGCCTGCCTTTTTTTTTGTTGCAGTTGTTTAGCTGGCGTAGGCCGGGTTCGAACCCGCCAACCTCAGTGTATGTGGCTGGTGCTGTAACCACTGTGCTATGGCACCAAGCCATATACACGCATATCTATTTCATAGCTCTTATTGTGCTTGTTACCCCAGGCAACAAGCACAATAAGCATCCAGATCTTGGGTCCTAAGTGCCATTTTCCACTAAAAGGAATAGAACTCCTTGAAGAAATGTCTGATTCCAGGGCTGGGGCAAAGAAAGTATTAGATGTGCCTGGAATACCTTGTTTATGCTCAAAGAATGATGGGGGCAAGTCAAACAGACACAAGTGCCACCATGAACAGACTTCCACTGGCCAAATCTTTAAAATTATACAACTCAAACATCAAAAATAATTATAATAGAAGATGATAACTTTTTAAATAATACAGGAATCTCTGAGTCCACACTGATAGAAATAAATAAATGGTTGAGAAGGGAGAGCCCATTTTTACAGTAATGATAAATGTAGGGAAAATGTTGGAAATAGAAAATTACCATCTGGCCATCATTGCAATAATAATTGAATCAGGCAAGAATCTTAAGTGGATGCTAAGACTAGTGGATGAAAGTTTGAGGATTAATGAGATATTTATATAGTCTCAAAGTATCTCACTATTACATATTTATTAGTACAAGATGAAAAAAATAGTAACTTTACAGTGGAGAAATCTAGCAAACCAGATTTAACCAAGTGATCAAAGTCAATAGGGCCAGCTCGGAGCCAGTAACTCAGTGGTTAGGGCGCCGGCCACATGCACCAGGGCTAGTGGGTTCAAACCCAGTTGAAGTCTGCTAAACAAACAAACAAAAAATAGCCAGGAGTTGTGGCAGATGCCTGTAGTCCCAGCTACCAGGGAGATTGAGGCAAGAGAATGGCTTGAGCCCAGGAATTTGAGGTTGCTATGAGCTGTAACACCACAGCACTCTACTGAGGGTGACATAGTGAGACTCTGTCTCCAATAAAAACCAAAGTCAATAGGGTCAATAACAGGACAAATCAACATTGAGTGTCTACTGAGGACACAGCACTTCTATGAGTTCCCAAATTGCATAAACTGAATCAATCATGAGGAAAACTCAGATACACCCAAATTGAGGGAAGCCTATAAAATAGATGGCTGGCCTGCACTTGTCAAAATTGTCAATGTCATGAAATATAAGGACTATAGAACTAGTCCAGATTAAAGAAGACATGAAAACTGAGTTCAGCTCATGAACAGAGATTTTCTTCTGCTTTAAAGGATGTTATTGGGACAAATTCAGTGAAATCTGAATGAAGAATGTAGATTTGTTAATAGTGTATCAATGTTAATGTTCTGATTTTGATCACTGTACTTGGGTCCTTATTTTTAAGAAATACATGCTGAAGTATTCAAGAGTAATTTGCATTATGTCTACAACCTACTCTCAGATAGTACAGAACAAAAGAGGGATGTATGTGTGAGAGAGAGTGGGGAGAGAAGAATGAAACAAATGTGGTGAAATGTTAATGATTGAGGAATCTGGCTGACCAATAAATGGGATTTTTTTTTCCTACTTTCCTTTCAACTTTTCTGTAAATCTGATATTATGTCAAAAAAAAAGTTAAAAGAAAAAAGAAGAGATTATGAAGTTGAAAAAATAGAGACACCAATTTCTTTTCAACCAGTTTTACTTTACTTTTCAGTTTCTTTCAACAAGTTTGAAGAGGAGACCAGTAAAGTGGAAGTGGCTGTAGCTGCTGATACTGTCTATATACAGCCTCAGGTGAAACATCAAGTAGAAATCAGGTAAAGATATGGGAGAGAAGGAAATTGGTTCAGTATTAGATTTAGGTGAATTGATAGAATTCTCACTGAAGAAAGAAGAAAACATAGAGTTGTGCATATGTAGGTGAGTTTGTATATAAAGGGTTGGTGAGAGAGATGTCCCTCCTAATGGCATATTTGTGGAATAGGAGGCAAAGTTGTCTACAAAGTGTGAGGGGAGAAGTGGTAAAGTACCTAATTTAGAAAGAAGTATTTAGTCAAAATAGCTGCTCTGATGAATGGGAGAGGGAGCTAATCCAGGAAATGTTGAGTTACCTAGTATTGCTGAGGGTGCATCAGATGTTCAAGGAAGTCAAAATTCAAATGCAAAAACTGGTTTGTTTGCAACAGAATAAGCACACTGACTGACTCACACTCTGTAGATACCTTTACCTTTTATATCACAAAGTTAGTACTTCCTCATTCACATGGATAAACCACCAGATTCTCATTTTCTTGACCTATTCATTATCCACAATCCTTTTCCTCAACTCTAACTCACCCACCTACTACTACTAGGGTAACTCTTAGACCTTATTGTCACAAAAATTCTATTACTTCTGCCATTTTTATTTAAAATATCCACTTTCTCTACTACTCACTCTCACTGCCAACACACACAAAACACACATATACACACACTCACTCACTCATACACACAGTCTAAGATCTCAAATCTATTGCCCATTACTCTTCCCATTATTCATAAGTCTCCCCTGACTTCACATCACTTCTTAACCAGTCCTGAATCCATGCTTCATTCTTCCAGATATGCTCATTTCTCCACTTACTATATTTGCAAAACTCCAACCCTGGATGAGCTCTGCCATCTGCCTTTTGGAACCCACACCCAAGCTACTGACTAGTGTGGGAGAATATCACACAGCCAAATAGATTGGTTTCACTTTAAGTTCACCTTAAACCTTGAGGCTTAAGTTCATGACCTTAAAGCATCCCTTAAAGTCCCTTGACTTTAAACTTGAACTTAAATTTCAGGAGTCCCTCCTTGATGCTCCAATTATAATTCCTTGTTTTCTCTTCAAAGATCTGTTATGTCAGTTATCTCCATTCTCTTCTGCAATAGCAATCTCTTCCTCTGCTTTGGATCATTTCCATCACAGTTCAAGCAAGCTTCTTGTATTGCTGACCTTAAAAAATAAACACTCTCTCTCGACCATATATCCACCTCCAACTCTATCCTATTTATCTGTTCCCAAATATATCCAGCTTCTCATGTATAAAGTTGTCCGTGTATGCTGTTTCCACTCCTTGCCTTCCCATTCAATCCTTAATCTATTCCAGTTAGACCTTCACCGCTACAATTCCACCAAAACAGCTGTTGTCACCAATGACCTACATTTTGCCAGATCTAATGGGCAATTATCTGTCCTCATTTTACTCACACTCTCAGCAGCATTCAGCACCCTTAACCACGTCTTACATTTTGAGATAAACTTCCCTCTTGCCCTTTTTTTGTTTTTTTTTTTTTTTTGAGACAGAGTCTCAAGCTGTCGCCCTGGGGAGGGAGAGTGCCATGGCGTCACAGTTCACAGCAACCTCAAACTCTCGGGCTTAACCCATTCTCTTGCCTCAGCCTCCAAAGTAGCTGGGACTGCAGGCGTCCACAACAATGCCTGGCTATTATGTTGTTGTTGTCATTGTTGTTTTGGCAGGCCTGGGCTGGCTTCGAACCCGCCAGTCCGGGTGTATGTGGCCGGCACCCTAGCTGACTAAACTACAGGCTTTCTTGATACCATGATCCCATGGTTTTCCTCTCAACTTCTTATTCACACCTCATTCATCTTTGCTACTTATTCTTCTTTTACCTTATGGTAGGTGTTTAAATATTGGTATTCTTCAATGATCTGCCTATATCCTTTTCTCTTTTCACTCATACTCATTGGGTGAACTAATCCATTATTATGGATTATTTTATTTTACTTCATTTTTTTTTTTTGGCAGTTTCTGGCCAGAGCTGGGTTTGAACCCACCACCTCTGGCATATGGGGCCAGTGCCCTACTCCTTTGAGCCACAGGCATCACCCTATTTTACTTTTTTTGAGACAGAGTTTTACTCTCTTGCTCTGGGTAGAGGGCTGTGATGTCATAGCTCACATCAAACTCTTGGGCTCAAGAGATCCTCCTGCTTCAGCCTCTGGAGTAGCTGGAACCATAGGCACCTGCCATAATGCAAGGCCAATTTTTCTATTTTTAGTAGAGACAGGGTCTCACTCTTGCTCAGGCTGGTCTCGAACTGCTGAGCTCAGGCAATCCACCTGCCTTGACTGGGATTACAGTGCTGGGATTACAGGCGTGAGCCACTGCACCTGGCTTTGTTTGTTTGTTTTTTAAACATTTTAACTTCTAGAGTTTATTAAAAAGAAACTTCTACCAAGTGTAGTATTTTTGTAATGAAGTATTTTTAGCTGTTGTTCATGAATGTTTTATACTTATTTACAGTGTATAAACCAATATTAAAATATAATTTCATCCAGATAGGCACAAAAAAAATCTCAGTCTTTCCAGAAAGGAGAATATTGTTGCTTTTATGAAAAAAAAAATTAAAAAACCTAAAAATGAAAAAATTGGAACCAAAATATACATATTGTAAATATATATTGCATTCATTAGTAGATAGAAACATAAGTGTGTAGGTATATTTGAATATACATAATATATACAGATATAATATATGCACATATAATATATACACATATATAATATGGTATAGAATACTAGAAAGTATTAGAATCAGGATTAATCAATGATTCAGTCACAAGATTAGAATGTGAATTTTTTTTTTTTTTTTGCAACAGAGTCTCACCTTGTCACCCTCAGTAGAGTGTGGTGGTGTCATAGCTCACAGCAACCTCAAACTCTCGGACTTAAGCAATTCTCTTGCCTCAGCCTCCCAAGTAGCTGGGACTACAGGCACCCACCAAAATGCCTGGCTAGTTTTAGTTTTTTTTTTGCAGTTGTCATTGTTGTTTAGCTGCCCAGGCCGGGTTTGAGCCTGCCAGACTCAATGAATGTGACTGGTGCCGTAACCACTGTGCAACAGGCACTGAGACAACATTTTTCTATCCATTAATCGGTAGATAGTCATTTGGATTGTTTCCACTTTTTGCCTGTTATGAATTATGATGCTATGAACATTCATTTTCAAGTTTTTGGGTATATACCCCAAAGTATTAGTAGTGTTAGTAGAATTGCTAGGTCATATGGTTCTCCATGTTTAACATTTCAAGGAATTGTTGTTTCCAAAGTAGCCACACCATTTTACATGTTTGGTCTAATTGCTCTACATCCTCACCAACACTTGTTATTATCTTTTTGGTTATAGCCATCATATGTGTGTGAAGTTGTATTTTATTGTGATTTTTATTTGCATTTCTGTGATCACTAATGATGTTGAACATCTCCTTATGTGCTTATTGGCCATGAGTAACTCTTCCATGGAGAAATGTCTATTCAGAACTTGTGTTCATTTTTGAATTAGATTATTTGTCTTTTTTATTGTTGAGTTGTAAGTGTTCTTTACATATTCTTAATACAATTCCCTTAATCAGATATATGGTTTGCAATTTTTTTCTCCCATTCCATGGATTGTCTTTCTACTTTCTTGATGGTTTCCATCAAAGCACAAACACTTTTTTTTTTTTCTTGAGACAAGATCTTGCTCTGTTGCCCAGGTTGGAGTGCAATGGCACAACCACAGCTTATTATAATATCAAACTCCTGTGCTCAAACAATCCTTTTTCTTCAGCCTCCAGAGTAGCCAGGACTACAGGCATGTGTCACCAGATCTAGCTAATTTTGTATTTTTTTTTTTAGAAATAATATCTCACTGAAGTTGAAGTGCTGCCCAGGCTTACTTTTTTTTTTTTTCTTTTCTTATCTTTTTTTTTTTTTTTGAGACAGAATCTCATTGTGTTGACCTAGATAGAGTGTCATGGCATCATCTTAGCTCACAGCAACCTCAAAGTTTTGGGCTTAAATGATCCTCCGGGCTCAGCCTCCTGAGTAGCGAGGGCTACAGGTGAGTGCCATTACACCCTCTTAGTTTTTCTATTTTTTACTAGAGATGGTGTTTTGCTCTTGCTCAGGCTGGTCTCAAACTCCTGAGCTAAGGGGATCCACTGCATTGGCCTGCCAGATTAGAGGAATGAGCCACTTTGCCCTGGCCCCCAGTCTGGTCTTGAACTCATGCTTCAAGTGATCCTCCTGTCTCAGCCTCCCAAAGTGCTGAGATTACAGTTATGAGCCACTACATCCAGTCCAAACATTTTTAATTTGATGATATCTAAGTTAACTTTTTTTTAGTTGATTGTGCTTTTGGTGTCATATTTAAGGAGTCATTGCCTAATCCAAGATCTTGAACATATACCTATGTTTTCTTCCAAGAGTTCTATGGTGTTAGCTCTTACATTTAGGTCTTTGATATATTTTGGGTTAATTGTCATATATGGTGTGAATATGTGTCTGATTTCATTCTTTCACATGTGTATAACCAATCATCAACCATGTATCCATCCAGTTGAGCACCATTTGTTTAAAAGTCTATCCTTTACTCCATTCAATGGTCTTGAAACTCACTCATGTCAAAAATCAATTGACTACAAATGTGAGGATTACCTCTGAGCTGTTAATTCCATCCCATTGATCTACATGTCTACCCTTATGTCAGTAAAATGATGTTTTATGTATTATAGCTTTATAGTAAATTTGAAATCAGGAAGTCTGAGTCCCCCACAATTTTTTAACTATTTTTTTATTAAATCATAACTTTGTACATTGATGTATTTATGGGGTTCAGGGTACTGCTTTGATATACAATGTGAAATATTTACATTGAACTAAGTAACACATCCATCATAATTATACTCATTTCTAAATAGTTTTGAAATGTACCTTTGCATCATGCACATTAGGTGAGGTCCCCCCAAATACCCTCTATCCTCCTTTATTACCCACCCCTCCCCTCTCTCTCCTCTTCCCTTCTACTTTCTGGACTATAGTTACGTTTTGCCATTAGTATAAGTGTGTAGTTGGTTATATATTGATTTCATAGTAGTATTGAGTATATTGGATACTTTTTTTCCATTCTTGAGATACTTTACTAAGAAGAATATGTTCCAGCTCCATCTAGGTAAACATAAAAGATGTGAAGTCTCCATCTTTTTATGGCTGCATAGTACTCCATCGTGTACATGTACCAGATTTTGTTAATCCATTTATGGGTCAATGGGCACATGGGCTGTTTCCATGTATTGGCTATTATGAATTTGGCTTCAATAAACATTATGGTGCCAATGTCTTTGTTGTAAAATGATTTTTGATCATCTGGGCATATACCTAGTAGAGGAATTGCAAGATCAAATGGTATGTCTACTTTTAGTTCCTTGCGTGTTCTCCAAACTTCTTTCCAAAAAGGTCATATTAGCTTGCATTCCCATCAGCAGTGTAAAATCTTTCCTTCTCTCTGCATCCACACCAACATCTGTAGTTTTGGATTTTGTGATGTGGGCTAATCTTACTGGAGTTAGATGATATCTCAAAGTGGTTTTGATTCGCATTTCTCTGATGATTAAGGATGATGAGCATTTTTTCATGTGTTTGTAGGCCATGTGCCTGTCTTCATCAGAGAGGTTTGTGTTCAAGTCTCTTGCCCACATAGAAACAGGGTTATTTATTCTTTTCTTATTGATTAGTTTGAGTTCTCTGTAGATTCTAGTTATCATATCTTTGTCGGAAGCATAACCTGCAAAAATCTTCTCCCATTCTGAAGGTTGTATGTTTGCTTTGCTTACTGTGCTTTTGGTTGCGCAAAAGGTTTTTAGTTTGATCAGATCCCAGTAATCTTTTTGGTGTTGCTTCGATTTCCTGGGGGGGGGGTCCTTCTAATAAAATATTCTGTCAGGCCAATTTCTTCAGGTATTTTCCCTGCACTCTCTTCTAGTATTCTTATAGTTTCGTGTCTTAAGTTTAAATATTTTATCCAGTGAGAATCAATTTTTGTTAATGGTGAAAGGTGGGGGTCTAGTTTCAGTCTTCTACAGGTCACCAGCCAGTTTACCCAGCACCATTTGTTAAATAGAGAGTCTTTCCCCCACTGAATATTTTTGATGGACTTGTTGAAGATCAAATGGCAATGAGTAGCTGGGTTCATCTCTTGGTTCTCTATTCTGTTACAAATATCTACCACTCTGTTTTTGTGCCAGTACCATGCTGTTTTGATCACTATAAATTTATAGTATAGCCTGAAGTCTGATAATGTTATATCTCCTGATTTATTCTTATTTCTGAGTAATGTATTTGCTATTTGAGGTTTTTTCTGATTCCATATAAAATGAAGTACTATTTTTTCAAGTTCTTTAAAGTATGACAATGGTGCTTTAATAGGGATTACATTAATTCTGCATATTGCTTTGCATAGTATGGACATTTTAACAATGTTGATTCTTCCCAGCCATGAGCATGGTATGTTTTTCCATTTGTTAACATCTTCAGCTATTTCTTTTCTCAGAGTTTCACAGTTCTCCTTATAGAGCTCTTTCACATCCTTTGTTAGGTATATTCCCAGATATTTCATCTTCTTTGGCACCATTGTAAAAGGAATAGAGTCCTTGATTATTTTTTCAGCTTGACTATTGTTGGTGTATATAAAAGCTACTGACTTATAAGTATTGATTTTGTATCCTGAGATGCTGCTGTATTCCTTGATCACTTCTACGAGTTTTGAAGTTGAGTCCCTGGGATTTTCCAGGTATAGGATCATATCATCAGTGAAAGGTGAGAGTTTGATCTCCTCCGACCCTACACATGAAGTACAATCCCCACATTGTACTTCATAGCTACAATGAAGAATCGAATAGTATTATTTTTAGCCACACATATAACTTTTACATAAGTAGTTATATAATTATGTAATTATATAAAGAAACAGATTCAATGTGGGGATTGACCCTCCTCTGACCCTACACTGATCAAGGATACCCTTGATTGCCTTCTCCTGCCTGATTGCGATGGCTAAGACTTCCATTACTATGTTGAATAACAGTGGAGACAGTGGTCATCCTTGCCTTGTTTCTGATCTGAATGGAAATGTTTTCAATTTTACAACATTCAATATGATATTGGCTGTGGGTTTACTGTAGATGGCCGCTATTAGTTTAAGAAATGTCCCTTCTATGCCTATTTTCTTAAGAATTCTGATTATGAAAGGATGCTGGATATTATCAAAGGCTTTTCTGCATCATTTGAGAAAATCATATGGTTTTTATTTTATTGATGTGATGTATTATATTTATAGATTTGAATATGTTGAACCAACCCTGTAACCCTGGAATAAAACCAACTTGATCATGGTGTATAATTTTTTTTGATGTGTTGTTGAATTCAGTTTGCAAAGATCTTACTGAATATTTTTGCATCAATATTCATTAATGATATTTGTCTATAATTTTCTTTCTTTGTTGGATCCTTTTCCTGGTTTGGGGATCAGGGTGGTATTTGCTTCAAAGAATGTGTTAGGAAGTATTTCTTCTTTTTCTATGCTTTGGAAATCATTGTATAATATAGGTACTAGTTCCTCTTGAAAGGTTTGATAGAATTTGAATGTGAAGCCATCTGGTCCTGAACTTTTCTTTTTAGGGAGATTTCATATTGTTGGTGCTATTTCAGTGTTTG
>CAUYON010016416.1:0-15676 GCA_963573935.1 Arctocebus calabarensis | reverse complement strand
CTGGCTCGGCGCCTGTGGCTCAAGGGGCTAAGGCGCCAGCCACGTATACCCGAGCTGGCGGGTTCAAATCCAGCCTGGGCCCGCCAAACAACAATCATGGCTGCAACCAAAAAATGGCCGGGCGTTGTGGCGGGCACCTGTAGTCCCAGCTACTTGGGAGGCGGAGGCAGGAGACTCGCTTGAGCCCAGGAATTGGAGGTTGCTGTGAGCTGTGATGCCACAGCATTCTATCTAGGGTGACAGCTTGAGGCTCTGTCTCAAAAAAAAAAAAAAAAAGAAGATAGTCTCCTTAATTTTGTTACCCAGAAAAGTTAGAACTTGGGGTTTTTTTACATGTCTGGTTAGCACTTAAATTTCTTAGACTTGACTCAGAATAGTATGAAGGCGTGCCCTGACAGTGAGAATGGAAAAGCACCATGGCTCAGTTCTTCAGGACTGACTGACCTTTCAGGTGATTGTAAACAGACTACTTATTTTTGCAGAAGGTTGCCAGTGTTGTTTTATGAGGATTGTATTGGGATAAATTTATTTATTTATTTATTTATTTATTTTCAGAGTCTCACTATATCGCCCTTGGTAGAATGCTATAGCGTCACGGCTCACAGCAACCTCAAACTCCTGGGCCCATTGATTCTCCTGTTTGGCACTACAGGTGCCTGCCATAGTGCCTAGCTATTTTTTTGGTTGTATTTGTCATTGGTGTTTGTCAGGCCCTGGCTGGATTCAAAGCCCCCAGCTCTGGTGTATGTGACTGGGGCCCTAGCCAGTGAGCTATAGGCGCTGAACCTTGGGATAAATTTAAAAAGGTATTGTTAGAGTAAAAAGAGTAACCCTAAAAGTTCGCTCAAGTTTTGAGGCATAGAGTTGTTTGATTATATTGTCACACCATGCCACACTCTGGGCCCTCTGGGATCATATAGGGAAACACAGCAGGTGTGCCATAAGCTTTTTTTTTTTTTTAGAGAGACAAGAGTCTCGTTTTATCACCCTCTGTAGAGTGTTGTGGCATCACAGCTCACAATAACCTCAAACTCTTGGGCTTAGGCGATTCTTTTGCCTCTTTTGCTACTCTTTTCCCGAGTAGCTGGGACTACAGGTGTTGCCACAACACCAAGGTATTTTTTTGTTGCAGTTTGGCCAGGACCGGTTTCAATCCTGCCACGCTCGGTACATGGGGCCAGCACCCTACTCTCTGAGCCACAGTTTTTTTTTTCTTTGCAGTTTTTCAAGGGCCAGTCTTCAACCTGCCACCCTGGGCATATGGGGCCGGTGCCTTGCGCCATAAGCATTTCTTGAAATTAAGTTTAATTTAATGTTAAATTTAACAATTAATATTTAATTTAATACTAATGAGTTTTTCAGCTCCAAAGATAATTTTTTTTTTTTGGTCACTTCGTCACCCTCGGTAGAGTGCCTGGCGTTATAGCTCAGAGCAACCTCCAACTCCTAGACTCAAGTGAATCTTTAGCCTCAGTCTCCAAAGTAGCCAGGACTGTAGGCACTTGCCACAACACCTGGCTTTTTTTTTTCAAGACAATATCTGTTGCTCAGGCTGGTCTCAAACCTCTGAGTTTAGGCAATCTACCCACCTTGGTCTCCAGAAATGCTAGGATTACAGGCGTGAGCCATGGCACCTGGCCCCAAAATAATTTTTATTCTGTTATAATTATCTACACGAACCATCGGACTATCCCAGAAATTACAGTACATCTTGCAGATTGACTCTCACCCCCAAAGCAGATTGAAAATCCTTCATTACAGTACAATCCAATTTGAATTGGTAAAGGTAGAAGCATGAACTTCCTTGTCTAACATAGCATTTTGTTTGTAGGAATCTTTATTCCTGAATACCATCAGCAATGTAAAGCATTGCCCATAAATACTACTCACCAGAAAGAAAAAGTATAAGAGTGAAAAAAAAAAAAATAAGTGAGAGAGAAGGACCTGAGCAGATTGGCCAGGTGGCACCACTGTTGTCTCACGTGCCTCTTAACAACATTGGGACCAGGGGCGAGACCCTGCATTGCCCTTTCTGATGTATCATAGAGTCTCATGAAATTAGATAGTCTGGGAAAGAAACTTTTTTTGTATGTGTGTGTTACTGTATTTATAAAGAGCTTTGTGAACACTGTAGAAGACTACTTTGTTAAAAAATCAGTTGAGGTCGCAGTGCCTATGGCTCATCAAGTAGGGCACCAGCCCCATATACCGAAGGTGGCGGGTTCAAACCCAGCCTCGGCCGAACTGCAAAACAGAAAAATAGCCGACTGTGGTGGTGGCCGCCTGTAGTCCCAGCTATTAGGGAGGCTGAGGCAAGAGAATCACCTAAGCCCAGGAGTTGGAGGTTGCTGTGAGCTGTGACACCACGGCACTCTACCGAGGGCGACAAAGTGAGACCTTCCTCTACAAAAAAAAAAATCAGTTGAGGTGGTATTTCTTCTGGCTTGCCTGCTAGAGGGCTTCTAAAAGGTTACTTCCAGGCGGTGCCTATGGCTCAGTGAGTAGGGCGCCGGTCCCATATACCAAGGGTGACGGGTTCAAACCCGGCCCTGGCCGAACTGAAACAAAAAAATAGCCAGGCGTTGTGGCAGGTGCCTGTAGTCAAGTTACTCAGGAGGCTGAGACAATAGAATCGCCTAAGCCCAGGAGCTGGAGGTTACTGTGAGCCATGAAGCCATGGCACTCTACCAAGGACAACAAAGTGAGACTGTGTCTCTAAACAAACAAACAAAGAACAAAAAAAAAAGTTACTTCCTAGCCTGAGGTCTTAGTTGTTGATAGTTTTGGGGTTATTGATGTTGAGAATAGCATTGGTGAATGTGGCTGAGATCCATTTCTAGAGATGAAAACTTTGATATCCTTGATCTTAGGTCTAAGGTATATCCCTCAAATGGAAGATGGCATTTCCTACCTACCCTTGCACTATTCCTAATTACAAAATGACTTAAAACTAAAACTAATCCATTAAACTCCATTAAAACTTGTGTATCAATAGGAACAACACTGAAGGTTTGTTGCTCCCAAGAATTATTTGCTAAAAATGTGCATAACTTTGCATAACTTTGTCCTCTCTTCAGAGATTTAGCTCATAAATTGCATTTGTCCAGATGCCTTAGCAGGCTACTGTGCCATGATGTCTTGTCCTTAATTGGGCAATTTGTGGGGAGTCTTTTATTTATTTATTTATTTATTTTTTGAGACAGAACCTCAAGCTGTCACCCCTGGATAGAGTGCTATGACTTCACAGCTCACAGCAACCTCCAATTCCTGGGCTCAAGTGAGTCTCTTGCCTCTGCCTCCCAAGTAGCTGGGACTACAGGCGCCCACCACAACGCCCGGCCATTTTTTGGTTGCAGCCGTCATTGTTGCTTGGCGGGTCCGGGGGCTGGATTCGAACCCACCAGCTCAGGTGTACGTGGCTGGCGCCTTAGCCCATTGAGCCACAGGCGCCGAGCCAGGAGTCTTTTATTTTTTTTGTGAGGCAGAGTCTCACATTGTCACCCTTGGTAGAGTGCTGTGGCGTCATAGCTCATAGCTCACAGCAACCTCAAACTCTTGGGCTCAAGTGATTCTCTTGCCTCCCGAGTAGCTGGGACTACAGGCTCCTGCCATAACACCTGACTTTTTTTTTTTTTTTTTTCCTGTTTTAGAGACAGGGTCTCATTCTTGCTCAGGCAGGTCTTAAACTCCTGAGCTCTGGCATTCCACCCACCTCAGCCTTCCAGAATGCTGGGATTACAGGTGTGAGCCACTGCATCCAGCAATGTGGGAATTCCTTTTGGCTTTCTTCTTTCCTTTGAGATAGAAAAAGAGTGCAGTATTTTGTTTGCTGGTTTGGCTTTTCTCCCTTAGGTCCTGAAAGGTAGAGAGTTTGCTTTCTTGCAGGAAGCATGGGTGTTGATCCAGCCTCCTGGGGTTTTTTTTTTTTTTTTTTTTGAGACAGAGTCTCAATCTATCACCCTGGGTAGAGTGCCGTGGTGTCATAGTTCACAACAACCTCCAACTCAGGCTCAAGCGGTCCTGTCGAGGTGCATTTTTAGTAGAGATGGGTCTCGGTTTTGCTCAGACTGGTCTCAAACTTGTGAGCCACCGTGCCTGGCCAGCCTTCTGTTCTAATTCTTCACTTTTTTTGTTGCTGTTTCCAGATCCCAAATTTTACTTAAATTGATAAAAGGTGCATTTCCATCTATCCTAGTAATCTTTAATTTTGTAGATTTTGAAAAAAATCTGTTTTTGGATATCAATAATTGTATACAAGCTCGGCACCTGTGGCTCACTGGGCTAAGGCACCAGCCACGTACACCTGAGCTGGCGGGTTCGAATCCAGCCCAGGCCCACCAAACAACAATGATGCTGCAACCAAAAAATGGCCAGGCATTGTGGCGGGCACCTGTGGTCCCAGCTACTTGGGAGGCAGGGGCAGGAGACTCATTTGAGCTCAGGAATTGGAGGTTGCTGTGAGCTGTGATGCCATGGCACTCTATCCAGGGTAACAGCTTGAGGCTCTGTCTCAAAAAAAAAAAAAAAGTAATAATAATAATGATTGTATACATTTTTAATCTATATTTCTCATTTGCAAATGAAGGATGCTTAATTTTAAGTGTTGCCGTGGCAAAGCAAATCTGATCTGCTTTTTTTTTTCATAGTAAACTTTTTATTTTAGAATCATTTTAGATTTATAGAAAAGTTAGTAAGGTAGTAGAAAGAGTTTCTGTATACATGCATCCACTTTCCTCTGTTGTTAGCATCTTACTGTACTATGGAACACTCATCACAGCTGATTAACCAATATGGATACATATTATTACCTAACATCTTTATCTATTCAGGTTTTCTTAGTTTCTACCTACTGTTCCAGGATCCAGTCCAGGATGCCACAGTATAGTTAGGTTGCGTCTCTTTAAATGCCTGTACACTGCTTCCTCTGACTTTCCTTGTTGAAAATTGCTAATGGTGGTCGTTGACAGGCGTCACCCAGTTAATCTGTGTTGGCCAGAAGTCACTCTGCCATCTTGGAAAGCTGAAAGTCATTTATTTTCTAACATGAATATTCCCTTGATCTGTTTTCCTTGAGAGTTTTTTTTAATATTTACTATGTTAAACTGAGACTTTTAAGCTGGTTCATAATTTTCCTATTCCTGTAGGTTTCTAGAGCGTTCTTTCCCCCTAAATAACTTCATATCATTACAGTTCAGAAAACTATTAACTGGGACAAACCTATAATCAGAGCTTATTTTTATTTTTTTCACTTGAATCATCTCTGGGTTAATAGAGTGAAAATAATTGAATTTTCAGGGTGTCTGTGAATGCCTACCTCTCCACTGTGATTTTTTTCATTTTACTAAAATGAAAATAATATTTGAAGTATATAGAAATTAATAATCCTCCTAGGCAGTATTTCCCTCTTTCTAAAATGGAGAAGACTCTCATGATTGAGGAGAAGGATCAAAGCAATGTTTTCCTTGTTCTTAACTCACCTGAGTGAGGGTCCTCCTTTGGGGAGCAGTTACAACTTTAATCCATATGGAAGGGAGAAAATGGGGCCCAGAAATACCAGCATCAGAGAGAGAGATTAGAGAGAGGGATAGGTTCTGGCAGGTCCCACCGTGAGGTGTTCACCACTAGGCTCTCAGGGCCAGAATAGTGCTTGGTACATAGCAGGTGGTCAGATACTTGTAGGAGTGATGAATGAATTAACATATGCCCACATGCCCAAAACTTGTAGAATAGTTCAGCAGAATTCCTAATGAGCAATTTCTCAAAGAAAGGATAGAGTTTAATTACTTGATGCAGAAGTGATTTTCTTGAATCATTGATTTGTCTCTGTTCTCTCTCACAGAAAACATTAGTTGCGAAGAGAAAGCCAAAAAGAACACCAACAAACCTCTGCTGGATGAGATTGTGCCTGTGTATCGACGGGACTGTCATGAGGAAGTGTATGCTGGCAGTCACCAATATCCAGGGAGAGGAGTCTATCTCCTCAAGTTTGACAACTCCTATTCTTTGTGGAGGTCAAAATCAGTCTACTACAGAGTGTATTATACTAGATAAAGATGTTACAGAGTCTGAAGTCTAGGGTTGGGCAGAAGATGGCATTTAATTTGGAAATTACTTTTGACTTTTGTGGAGCATTGGAGTCAGTATTTACTTACTGATTTTGGTCTGAAGGTTTGTGAACTCTTGCTGGGAATCAGTTTCCTTGTGAATCTTTAGCATTAACACTTTAGGATTGAAAAAGGGTTCCTCAGATTCATCCAGCCCTTGGGTGCTGACCAGCAGAGTCGCTAGGGGATGCTGAAGTTACATGAGCTACATGTTTAAATATTTATAGTCTCCAAAATAAAACATCCCAAGTTGACCTTACCTGGCTGATGGTTACTCCATTGCTGCCTTGTATGTTTATGAGAGCCCATAGTTAAACGTGCCCTCCTTTTTGAAGTCCTTAAGTTTAATAGTCTACATCAGGTGCAGCTAGCTTTGATTGAAGGTCATCATTTTTAAATGTTGAAAACTCAAGACCTCACAGATTATAATAGAAAACAAAATTGCCTCAGTTTGATCTTGTTCAAGTGACCTTGATGGGTTTTGCTTTAGGTGCAGCTGTTTAGTTCAGAATTAAAGAGAATTATTTTCTGAGATAAACTAAAATGTGCAAACCCAATTGGTAATTGAAGAGTCAAGATATGTAGAACCCGTCAGACATCCTTCTTCAAGAGCCTCCACAAACTTTCAGTCCTTGTCTCTTTATTTGGTATTCATGTTACAATATAAAGTTAATTTTTGTTTTGATTTGGCTTCATAGAGTATCTCAGATTGAAACTTTACTGCATAAAGAATACAGGTAGAGGCTTTGTAAGCTCAAATTGGCATCTATTGAATTAAAATATATGAAATCATTTAAATGTAATTCGATGTGTAGGAAATAACATTGCACTAAAGTGGAAATCACTGCCAGACACAGTCTATTTTCTTTTAATTTGTTCTTACTTAGGCACAAACCCCATATGATTTCAGTTTGGATTTGTTTATTAAAGAGAATTGGAGATGCATATGCCCTTTCTTAAATTTTATAGCTTTAATCTGTATTATGTCTTTATTGATGAGAAGAGGTACATCTTTGTTTTCCTTACTGAAAACAAATATGAATTAATTGCCTCAAATTTGTATAAGTGATTGGCTAGTCTAGAGATTCTTTTTTTCAGAGGGAAGGGTAGTATAGATAGAAAATGACAAAGATATACACAGTATATACACTTAATGTTATATGTTGTTACTAAAATACTTAGATTTTTTTAAATTTCAAATCATAAATCACTTCTTATAGGAGGATTTCCATTGATTAGCTGCAGTATATACAGTTCACCACATACAGGCTATTTGAGTTTTTTGTGTGCTGCGTTTCTGTTTTTTTAATACCTGGTTTTGTACATATCTAACCCTGTTCTCTTTTGGTTATTCAGAAGCCGGATTATTTTCTTTTAAGCAGTGCTTAATTCATCTTTTAAATTTTGTTTCAAAAATAATCCCAGCTCATAGATATACATACTGTTATATCCAGAACATTTGTCAGGCTGTCTGTCAGCTCTCTTGTACATATGGTATAGAAACCGCAGAGTAAGGCACTTCCTGGCTTTTTTTTTTAATGAGAAAAATACTGTATTTAAAATGTAAAATAAACTTTTAAAAAGCAGGCACTAATATATATTTCTTCTAGCCTTTGATTACAAATTTTTCCTCTCACATGTTAAGATGAATTATCTTCTAAAAATGCCATTGTTCTTGGGAGCAGTATATGTTACTTTAATAGCAGCAGTTCCTGTCAGGTGTTCATGTCAGAACATTTTCGGTTTTAAACTTTTTTATTGCCTTTGGCTGTTGATTAGTGTAAGTGCGATTTCAAAAAAATCTTGAAAATAATATATTTAAACAATTAAAATGTTTATCTGTAACTTGATGTTTCATTAATATAGTTACTCTCTGAATTCCTTCTTATCTTCAAGAAGGAATGTTGTTTTTTTGTTTTTTTGTTGTTCTTTGAGATGGAGTCTCAACATGTCGCCCTGGGTAGAGTGCCATGGTGTCACAGCTCACAGAAACCTCAAACTCTTGGGCTCAAGCAGTTCTCTTGCCTCAATCTCCCAAGTAGCTAGGACTATAGGCACCCACCATAATACCCGGCCATTTATTTTTATTTTTTTTTTGAGACAGCCTCAAGCTATCACCCTGGATAGAGTGCTGTGGCATCCCAGCTCACAGCAACCTCCAATTCGTGGGCTCAAGCGAGTCTCTTGCTTCTGCCTCCCAAGTAGCTGGGACTACAGGCGCCCGCCACAACGCCCGGCCATTTTTTTTTTTTATTGCAGCCGTCATTGTTGTTTGGCAAGCCCGGGCTGGATTCGAACCTGCCAGCTCAGGTGTACGTGGCTGGCGCCTTAGCCCGTTGAGCCACAGGCGCCAAGTCTTTTTTTTTTTTTTTTTTTGAGACAGAACCTCAAGCTGTCACCCTAGGTAGAGTGGTGTGGCATCACAGCTCACAGCAACCTCCAATTCCTGGGCTGGGCTCAAGCAAGTCTCCTGCCTCTGTCTCCCAAGTAGCTGAGACTACAGGCACCCGCCACAATGCCCGGTCATTTTTTGGTTGCAGCCGTCATTGTTGTTTGGCGAGCCCAGGCTGGATTCGAACCCGCCAGCTCAGGTCTTGTACGTGGCTGGCGCCTTAGCCTGTTGAGCCACAGGCGCTGAGCCCTGACCATTTTTTTGTGGCAGTTGTTCATTTGCCTGGCCTGGGCCGACTTTGAACCCGCCACCCTCAGTATATGTGGCTGGCACTGTAACCATTATGCTGTGGGCACCAAGCCAAGAAATGTTGTAAATGATGTTTTTTTGGCTTTAAAAGGCTCTAGTTGAAAAACATAAACAAACTCTTTTCTCACTGATTATTTAATTTTCTTATGAATTATCCTACTGAGTTAAAAACAGACTAAAAGTTTTCCACACCTTTTTTTTTTTTGTTATTTTGGGGTTTTGTTAAGAGACAAGGCCTAATTCTGTTGCCCAAACTAAAAGGCAGTCACGTGGTCATAGCTCACCTCAGCCTCCAATTCCTAGGCTCAAGTGATCTTCCTACTTCAGCATCCTGAATGGCTGAGACTTAAGGCCCATGCCATCACACCCAGCTAATTTTTAAAGTTTGTCTGTAAAGTCCTCCCAAAGTTCTGGGGTTATAGGCATGAGGCTCTGTGCCTGGCCCAGACTTTTTTATTTTTTTTGAGACAGAGTCTCAAGCTGTTGCCCTGGGTAGAGTGCCATAGTGTCACAGCTCACAGCAACCTCAGACTCTTGGGCTTAAGTGATTCTCTTGCCTTAGCCTCCCAAGTAGCTGGGACTACAGGCACCCGCCACAATGCCTGGCTATTTTTTGGTTGCAGGTGTCGTTGTTGTTTGGCGGGCCCAGGCTGGATTAGAACCTACCAACTCTGGTGTATGTGACGCCCTAGCCGCTGAGCTATCAGCGCTGAACTGTGGCCCAGACTTTTTAATGCAAAGAAAATCACTGACTTTTCTTACTGAAAACAACTGAGTTATAATGTTGTTTCCTGGGAGGCCTGAGGCAAGAGAATCACCTAAGCCCAGGAGTTAGAGGTTGCTGTGAACTGTGTGACACCACAGCACTCTACCCAGGGCGACATAGTGAGACTGTCTCCAAAAAAAAAAAAAGTTGTTCCCCTGCGCCAATATGTGCAGGATGTGTTTTGTGAAGTAGGAGGAACCAGTGGATTTTAAAGTAACTCCTCACAGTTACAGGTATGGGTCACAGTGGCTGTCACTCTGGGAGGTCAAGGTGGAAGGATTGCTTCAGCTCAGGAGTTTGAGACCAGCCTGAGCAAGAGTGAGGCCCCATTTCTACTAAAACTAGAAAAATTAGACAGGCATTGTGGTAACCACCTGTAACTCCAGCTACTTGGGAGGTTGAGGCAGGAGGATCCATTCAACCAAGGAGTTTGAGGTTGCTGTGAGCTAGGCTAAAATGCCACAGCACTCCAACCTGGGCAACAGAATGAGACTCTGTTTCTAAATAAATAAGTAAATAATAACTCTTTAGGTGTGGCCTCTGCTCAGAGTAGGTGGATCGTGGAGCAGCAGTGTGGGAGTGGAGGGCTGGAACAACGCTACTATCAATGACCTCACTGAAATGCAGAGTGGCTGAGGTGTTCAAATTGTTTTCTCTTTTGAAATCTGGAGGTGGAGTACGGTATTCATCTTGATATTTCTGCTGTATAGAGCACCTTCAAGTCAGACTAAAGAACAGTTAAGGAGAGTGATCAGTGTAAACACATTTTACAAATTGCTGCTGAGTCCTGACCATCTGCCTTATGGAAGAAGAGAGCATTTAGTTCAGAATAATAAGTGATTGCTAATTTCAGCCCAGGTGGGCTGAAAGTGCAACAGTGTACAACCTGACACCATCTTTGTTCCTGTCCCAAGCATTTTCTCAGTTCAAAACTTCTGTCTACAACCCAAAAATTTGTGTTTATGTGTCTGCTTGGGGTAGAGCAAATCTTAACTTTTTTTTTTTTTTTTTGCGGTTTTTGGCTGGGGCTGCGTTTGAACCCGACACCTCCGTCCAGCATATGGGACCAGCACCTTACTCCTTTGTGCCACAGGTGCCGCCCTTAACTTCATTTTTATTCACTAACTTTCAAAATATGTGTGAATCATATTAGATTTTTGTCTCATATATTTCCTCACATTTCTTCAATTTCCTTATTTAAAAATGTTTAAGGCTCAGCACCTGTAGCACGGTGGTTACGGCAGCAGCCACATACACTGAGGCTGGTGGATTCAAACCCAGCCTGGGCCTGCCAAACAGCAATGACAACTGCAACAAAAAAATAGCCAGGCATTGTGCTGGGCGCCTGTAGTGCCGGCTACTTGGGAGGCTGAGTCAAGAGAATCACTGAAGTCCAAGAGTTGGAAGTTGCCGTGAGCTGTGATGCTACAGCACTCTACCAAGGGTGACACCGTGAGACTCTGTCTGAAAAAAAAAAAAATTTAAGATCACATAGAGTACTGTCCTTCAGTGCCCTTACTTTGAATTTGTCACACTGTCATTATATCAAGTGCCTATTTTGCTTGGTTTCTTCTGTAATGAAAGGTGGAAGCTAATCAATTTGTGGTGTTTGTGTATGTGTTTGGTCACAGATGTTTTGAATTAATGTCAAGTTTTTTTCCTTTTATGCCACACCTGTTTCTTTCCTCTGATCTACTTATGAGCTAATATCACAGTTGAAGTTAACTATAATTTTATATTTTGATACAAGGTAAATTTCTCCTGTTCTTTTGGTAATTTTTCTTGCCTATTTTTGCACTTTTTTTTTTTTTTGAGACAGTTTCACTTGTCACCCTCAGTGGAGTGCTGTGGTGTCATAGCTCATAGTAACCTCAAACTCCTGGACTTAAGCAATTCTCTTGCCTCAGTCTCCCAAGTAGCTGGGACTACAGGCACCTGCCACAACGCCTGGCTATTTTTAGACATGAGGTCTTGCTCTGGCTCAGGCTGGTCTTGAACCTGTGAACTCACCCACTCCTGTGAGGCAGTCCACCCACTTTGGCCTCCCAGGTGTTGGGATTACAGGTGTGAACCACTGCACTCAGCCCATGTACCTGTTTTTCATATGAATTGTTTCCTTGTTTGTTTATTTTGAGATACTGTCTCACTATTGCCTGTACCATCACAACCTGCTGCAACATCCAATGCCTGGGCTCAGGTGATCTCCTACCTCAGCCTCCCAAGTAGCTAGGACTATAGGCATGTGCTACCATACCCGGTTAATTTTTTATTTTCCTCTTTTATTTTATTTATTATTTTTTTTTTGTGGAGACAGTCCTCCCTGTGTTGCTCAGGCTGGTCTCAAACTCCTGGCCTCAAACAACCCTCCCACCTCAGCCTCCCAGAATGCTAGGATTATAGGCATGAGCCACCATACATGTCTTTTCCTTATGAATTTAATTCCTTTGTTACATTTACTGAAAAATCTAAATGAGATTTATATTGGAATATTACAAGATTGTTAACTATTCTTAAAGGGTATCTTCAGTGGAAGAGATGGAAGGTACAGCCTTTCAGTGATTCTTCCTGCCATTATTGGTTAGCATACTGGATAATCTAGGGCAAAAATAAAATGGCTCAAGATTATTTGCTTTCTCATACAGGCCAAAGGAAATACTAATGCAGTGCCCCAATCTCATTTTGTTGCTGCACCATCTTAAGGGAGGTGTTAATTTGTATACATCAGTGGTTCTCAGCCTTCCTAATGCCACATGTATTTTCATTGTTACAAAGGGGTCACGTGACCCATGGGTTGGGAACTGCTGCACTATACATGGTTAGAAGTTGGCTGCCTGCCAGGATCACATGTAGGGATTGGGGCGTGCAGGAGGCATGCAGTTTTACGGGAGAAAGCCCTAACCTTTGTTCACATTCCATTATTCTATTAGTAAGTACTTGTTGCATAACCTCTTCTGGCTGCAGTGTCTAACTGGGCAGTCAAGTGTCCAGGTAAAACTCAAGCGAAGAGTGAGTGTGTTATGTAGTAGATTCTGGTGGTTAGTTAGCAGACTGTCTTTATCAGGTGAGTTTTAAAATTCCTAACTTTTGTTGATTTTGTTTTTTTACCTTTATTAAAGCCATAAACAGTTGAAAAGTAAGATTATTAAGCCTACCACTAAGAAGTAACAGTTATGATTTGGGGGGCTTTCCTCTTTCCTCTTGGTCATTCTGACTTTAAATTATGGCATAATTTGATCATACAGAGAAGTATAGCGCATAAAATGAGTACTCATGTACCACCCACATTAGTCACATTTGCCATTTTACCATTTTTGCTTTAGATCTTGTCTAAATAATAAAACATTAATGAACAAGTTTGAGCCCTGTGTACCTTTTCCATTCCCCTTTCTTCCTCCCAAAGAATCATTTTCCTGATTTTGATGTTTATCATTCCATATGGATTTTATAACACATGCATGTTGCTAGGAAAAGTATATCGTATGGTAGTACAAAATACTTTTGTTTTTTTTGTTTGTTTTTGTTTTTTTTGAGAGCCTCAAGCCTCACCCTGGGTAGAGTTCTGTGGCATCACAGCTCACAAAATTCCTGGGCTCAAGCGAGTCTCCTGCCTCCGCCTCCCAAGTAGCTGGGACTACAGGCGCCCACCACAACGCCTGGCCATTTTAAGTTTGCAGTCGTCGTTGTTTGCGGCCCGGGCTGGATTCGAACCCACCAGCTCAGGTGTACGTGGCTGGCGCCTTAGCTCACTGAGCCACAGGCGCCAAGCCTCTTTTTTTTCTTTTCTTTTTTTTTGAGACTGAGTCTCACAACGTTACCCTCGGTAGAGTGCAGTGGTGTCACAGCTCACAGCAACCTCCAACTCTTGGGCTTTAGCAATTCTCTTCCTTCAGCCTCCCAAGTAGCTGGGACTACAGGTGCCCACCACAACTCCCACTTACTTTTTGGTTGTAGTTGTTGTTTGGCAAGTCTGGGCTGGGTTTGAACCCCCCAGCTCTAGTGTATGTGACCGACACCCTACCCACTGAGCTACAGGCACCAAACCTCTTTTTTCTTTATTTCCCCCCCCCCCTTTTTTTTTTTTTTTTTTTTTGGAGACAAGAGTCTCACTTTATTGCCCTGGGAAGAGTGCCATGGTAGTTCACGGCAACTCTCAAACTCTTGGGCTCAAGCTATCCTCTGGTTTCAGCCTCCTGAGTAGCTGGGACTGCAGGTACTCGCCACAATGCCCTGCTATATTTTAGAGACGGGGTCTCACTCTTGCTCAGGCTGGTCTTAAACTCCTGAACTCAAGCAATCCATCCACCTCGGCCTTCCAGAGTGCTGGGATTACAGGCGTGAGCCACACCCAGCCTGTTGTGAATTTCTTGGTTTGCAAGAGTACAAACAGTAGTAAATATTCTGGATGCTACAATCTTTTTTTGGTCACATGAATTATAAATGGTACTAGAATTTGGATTGTCTTTTTACTTTATGATGTCTCCTTGTTGGGAAGTTTTTACTTCTAATTTAGATTTATTAAATTTTCATGGTTTGTGCTTTTTGTATCTTTAAAAAGTTTCCCCCCAGGCCTGGGAATATAAAGGTAGTCTTCTGGTTTGGGGGCAGGGTTTTTTTTTTTTTTTTCTTGTAGAGACAGAGTCTTACTTTATCGCCCTTGGTAGAGTGCCGTCGAGTCACAGCTCACAGCAACCTCCAACTCCTGGGCTTAGGAACAATTCTCTTGCCTCTGCCTCCCGAGTAACTGGGACTACAGGCACCCACCACAATACCTGGCTTTTTTTCTGTTTTGCAGTTTGGCCGAGGCCAGGCTTGAACCTGCCACCTTCGTATATGGGGCCAGCGCCCTACCCTATCAGCCACAGGCACCGCCCTGTTTTTTGGTTTTCTTTAAAGAATGGTAAGGCAGATTTTATTTAGAGGAGGCCATGGCAGTAAGTATAGGAACTGCTAAAAGGTGCTCTTGCAGTTGCAGAAAGAGATTAGTTTTTCATATACATAAAACACATGCATAGATATACATATGTGTATATATATAAATATGTTTCTGGGCTCTCAGATTAGTTGTGGAGTTTTTTGTCTGTTGTACTATCACACTTTTTTTTTTTTGTAGAGATAGAGTCTCACTTTATCGCCCTCTGTAGAGTGCTGTGGCATCACACAGCTCACAGCAACCTCCATTTCCTGGGCTTAGGCGATTCTCTTGCCTCAGCCTCCCAAGTAGCTGGGACTACAGGCGCCCACCACACTGCCCGGCTATTTTTGCAGTTCACCTGAGGCCGGGTTTGAACCCACCTACTCCATGAGCCACAGGCACCGCCCACACTGTCTTTTTTTTGCTTTTTTCTTTTTTTAGAAATTGTTTCCTAAGGCTGTCGAAGCCCCTATGACCTGGTCTCGGTCGCTGCAGGAAGGAACCAGGCATGACACGGATTAGAAGTACAAGCTCGGCTTGGCGCCTGTGGCTCAACGGGCTAAGGCACCAGCCACGTACACCTGAGCTGGCGGGTTCGAATTCAGCCCGGGCCCGCCAAACAATGATGGCTGCAACCAAAAAATGGCTGGGTGTTGTGGAGGGCGCCTGTAGTCCCAGCTACTTGGGAGGCGGAGGCAGGAGACTCGCTTGAGCCCAGGAATTGGAGGTTGCTGTGAGATGTGATGCCACAGCACTCTGTCCAGGGTGACAGCTTGAGGCTCTGTCTCAAAAAAAAAAGTACAAGCTTGGGGGAGGCGGGCTAACCTTAGTTGCAGGGTAACCCCGAGCCCCCTCCACAATGGCTATTTATTAAGGTTATACACAACAGGTGTGCAGAGTTCAGGTAATTACACATGAGGGCTGCTTGAGTAAGGATTGCCACGTGCTCTCTTCACATGTTCTTTCCCCACAACTCTCATGAAGAACTACTAAGCATCAATGTTTAACACATGCTTACTAGTGAGTGACCGACCTTATCTCATTCCAGAACACTGAGTTACTTGGAGGATTGCCCCCAAGTCAGGGAACGGCTCTAGGCTTGCCAGGAGACTGTCCTGTTCTCAGGGTTTCCTTTTAATGTGATAAGAATCAGTAACTGTCCTCTGCAAGCATGGTGTCCTGGCCTCTACAGA